>JAKLLW010001718.1:0-12364 GCA_022814695.1 Neocatenulostroma microsporum
CAGTCCTCGTAGCCGGACGCGGCGTTGTCACGTACACGATGCGTGCTTAAGTAGCTGACCATCCCTCCTGGGCTGTGCAACTCGACGCTGATATCTCCGCGGCGGGCGTGTTCGACATTCGTCGTTACTGTGACGTGCTCCAATCTGGCTAGATTCGACTTCCGCAAGGTTTCTTGGGTGACTTCAAGAGTACTCGCCAGACCCAACGCACCTTGCGGAATCTCCTCGTCTACCGCCAGCAACGGCGAATGGTACCATGCTTGAGGCTTCACCAGCTGCCACTCTTTCGCTCGGTGCACCAATGCATAGACATCGATCTTGCCAAATCCATACAGATGGCTGAACTTCTTCCCAAGGCCAGTGACTTGCCAGTCACTTCTGTCATGCTCGTCCATCGGTACCGCCGTGTCTTGCAGAAGATACTGTACGTCCCGCCAAGTAAGATCTGGCCGCACACTGAGCGCCAGAGCCACAGCTCCTGCGGCCAACGGTCCTGCTGCGGAGGTCCCGCCATGAGCATGCGTGCAACCGTGGACTCCAACATCAGTGGTATATATTGCGTCTAAGCCTTCGCTTTTGTAAGCCGCACTGCTGTATGCCACAGCCAGCTGGGCGGCACAAGGCTCCGTGTACTCAGCATACCTACCCTCTCGGGTAACGGCTCCCACCGTGATGGTATAGATGCTGTTGGTGTAGCCATCGAAGTTGCAATTGTCTCCGAGATACCCTCCGTTGCCAGCAGCGAAGACATAGATGGATCCTTTGCCATGTCGCCCATCCTGTACGCCGGTCATCATCGCTCGCCGGAACAGGGCCCCCGGGCCTGCCATTGCACCGCCATCATCTGGAGGACCCCAGGAGCAAGAGTATATGTGACTGTCGTGGAATTTGTGGGTAAGAGCAGCTGCCTCATCGCTTTCATCAATTGGTCCAGACAAAAGGCGTATGCCTGCAACCTTGCTATAGTACGCCATTCCAAGACCGCACACGCCGTTCTTGCCGGCAGCCACTTCGCCAGCACATCGAGTGCCATGAGTCTCTTCCGGACGCCCAGGACTTGGGTCTTGCTTCAAGTCATTGAAGTCGTACGAGCCTAGTGCGGAGTAATTGTCTAGGAGGTCCTCGCTGTTTGTATCTAGGCCGTTGTCGATGATGGCGGTCACGATACCCTTTCCCGTCACTCCTTCCAGCCAAAGACCCGTGACATTCATATCTTGGCCACCCTGGATGATGTTGAACAGGTGCCACTGCTGGCTGAAACCTGGGTCGGTGATCTCCAGCTGTGTCATGAGCTGCTGCTGGGCCTGGACGGCAGCCGGATCTACATACCATTTTGAAGTGTCGACATGGAGTAGAGGCGGTGCTTCTCGCCGTTGCAATGGCTCCTTCTGGGCGAGCTTTTGTGCCCAGAGTACGCCGTTCCAGTCATCCTGTGCTTCTTCACCCGACCGTCGGCTTTGGAGAAAGTCGACCAACACTGCTCCGTTTCCTTTGGGAACGGAGAACTTGTGGTGCCCTGTCAGCTCCCCAATCGGTCCTTCGTGATGGGCGCCAAGTCGCTGTGCAATCTCGTCCGGAGAAGTGAGCGAGTCGAGATGGAGTGCGAAGAAGTCATGCGTATCATGATTGTGAGCACGGTCAGCTGTTACAGTAGCGAGGAGGCAAGACGAGACAATGGTATTCACTAAAACTAGGGTGAGATGCATCGTCGTCTCTGATAAGGATCCCGCTCCGTTACCTTCAGTGCATTGTTGGAGACCAGAGGCCGTCTGAGGCACTTATCCGCCTTCCGTGGTCGCCATTGCCAGGCGTGGGGTGGCTCATGGGTGCCCGCCCGGCATCGTGCATGAGTACCCTCCTGCAGGTAGCCAAACAACGCGTGCCGGGAATGAGAGCTTTCGCGCTGCTCTGTGTACGCACAGAGCACCAGGGCACATCTAGCAGTCGACCAGAATGGCCGTCGGGACAAAATCGATAATGTTGTAGCGTTGCCAGTCATGGACAACCAGAACAGAGTGAAGTGTCCGGTGGAGACTCCAGCTGATCCACCTTCGGCCTCAGGCATCAGCAACCTCTCACTACCGTGAAAACCCAAACGCCAAACTCACAACTGCTCCTTCCACATCGGTCGAATCGTTGGTCCCAGAGAGCACCCGTGTCGACTGGATTAGGGGAGCGAAGATGTCGGGAAAGATTTCCATCCCATACGGCAGCTCTGCGCCTCAACCGTTCTGGGGCCCGCAGACCTCTGCCGTTAACTTCTGCGAAGAAGACTATATTATCACACACTACATCGGCGAGTTTATCAATACCTTGACCAGCCTGGTGTACATCTGGTATGGCTATCTCGGTCTACGACGATACAGAGGGCAAGACGTGGGCCTTCTCGCCACTGTCAATCTTCCATACTGGGGACTCATCGGCATTGGCATCTGTTCTGGCCTGTACCATGCTACACTAAAATACCACACGCAGATGGGTATGCTATATATCAAGAGTACGCCATTGTGCGACGCTGACAGCTTTTCCCAGCCGATGAGATGTCAATGCACCTGGCTATGGGATGCGTCCTAATTCGAATCTTCACCTTCCAGCAAGCGCCTGAAGTCCAACGACGGAACGCTACGATCATAGTCGTCGGACTCACCTCGTTCATAATCTACCACTGCGTGACTGATGAATTCGTGCTGCACGTCATCTTGTTCTTCGGCCTATCAGTCACCGTCGGCTGGCAGACCCGCGGATTGATCAAGAATTGCACAAAGTCTCAGGCCCAGAAAGACAAGATGACTTCTCTCGTTATATTCGCAACCTGTAAGATGGCGAAACCGCAGCATTGCAAGCGCTGCCTTGACTGACAGCTTCGACAGGCAACGCCCTCTTCGCATACGCAATCTGGAACATCGACGTAAACTTCTGCCCAACTCTTACCCGGTGGAAGCGATATGTCGGCCTGCCATGGGGTATAGCTCTGGAGCTGCATGGATGGTGGCACATCTTGACTGCCATCTCGGTCTACACCTTTATGGCTCTGATCGAGTTCCTGACATCTCCGGAGAATGACAGAGCTTACGGACCTGGATTTGTCTGGCCCGTGAAGGCAGTGCTGCGGCAGCTCGCCCCGGAGAAGGTCAAGATATGAATTTTGGTTTGGAGCGTTGCCGCTCTCGGTACGAGCTCGGCTAGGTGATAGAATCTGATACCACTCTCATAGAATTCTCGACAGCCTTGACGGCGGGAAGACACGGTACGAGCTACCGAGCCACTACCTCAAACTCCACAGCTGCCACTTCATCCAGCATGAGTGGCGGTCCATCCGTTTCACCCACCCCAGAAGGTTGGCCCGCAGGCGCCATAACATCCGCTCTAGTTCCATACCACCAATGCGACACTTTCTCTCCTGGACTCACACCGAACCTGTACTTCCTTCCCGGCGCAAGCACATCTGTCCCGTCGGCCGCGGTGCGGCTGGCCAGCTTAAAAGGCCCAGTGAACGTGACAGGCGTCTCTGGTTCCAGCGTGGAGAAATAACCATCATCGCGTCCACCGCTCTCGCGACCGAAGCCCGGGCGTTTCGGTCCTTTCGATATCTCCATGTGGATGGGCTGATGGGTCGTAAGGTCGATACAGGTGAAGTTTCTCCGCTTTTGCGCCAGGTCGAGGTTGAAGATTGTAGAGTACGTGAAAACGGTGACCGAGCGCGGAGCGTGGGATACTGCTGTGACGGAGATGGTGGGTCTTTGGTCCGATGAGCCCTGCACATTGAAACTTGAAGGGTTGATGGCAAGAGTGACGGATATCAAGGGTGGTGGTGATACTGGTGTGTCGGCTGGTGGTATTGATACCGACGAGCTTGCGTTCGCGGAGGTGGGCTTGGCCATTGCGGGTGTAGAAAGCTCGGTGGTTGGGACTTGGAATTCTGAACGTAAGATACTAGAACAAAACGAACGCTATGGTAGATGACCAAAGATCGATCTGCAATAGGTCCACACACCAACGGCTGTTTGATAGAAAGCAGTGACAAGCGCATAGCCTTCCTATGTAAAACCACGTTGCGCCAACCACAAGCCGAATTGGCACCAGTCGCGCTGCCCCGGGAAACCAGAAACCGATCCACCGTTATACGGTTCAGCAGGAAGATTGAGCCTTGTTCCATGCATGCATAGCCCATCCTTCGCAGATCCTTCGCGCTTGGACTCCAGTTGCATGACTCGATGGGCTTCCGCGAATTCACGATCGATGCTTCACTGCAAGGCACCTCAAGACGGCATATGCTGCGGAGACCCTTACGTGCGTTTGCCAATCTGATACCTCTGAGGATGATGTCCAATATGGACAGAAAGGTCGGAGGGCTTCATGTTCGTGGAAAGGTACGAAATCCTCTGGTGACACTTTCCTTGAAGGTGCTGCATTGCTCCCTCTCATAGCTTACCAAGATACTCGTTCTGGGATGCTGGCCGCAGTCTGCAGTGTCTGGAACTCGGAGGTATGCGGCATCACGGCCAAGGCTCTCCGCTTCCATCTTTCTTGGGCAAAGGATCAATCCCTAGAGTCAGCAACCGTAGGCGTCACTACCCCCAACCGCTCCGACTTCGTATCCTTCAGTGTCTAATAGCGGATATTGCATCGAATCCTGAGGGTAAGCAGGTGGTGAGCAGCGCGACAATGCTCATGTCGTAGACTCGTCGATGATACAAGAAGAGGCATCCATCCGTCTCGATGACCTGATATCTCATTCATCACAACCACAAGCTTCTTCATACTTCACATCCATCGCAACGCCATCTCCCAGCCCAGCATCCGAAATGCTATCCTCCAGCGTCTTTGGAGCCGTCATCTTGGCGGCCGCCGCATTCGCCGCACCTACTTTCCACGAGAACGGGTTCAGAGCGACTCGCTCGCTGCAGAAGCGTGCGTCACCTGTCATCGCGGACGGCTTCACCGCTCAGGAGACGACACAGATACAGGACGCTATCAGGGATGCGTGAGAGCTGGCCTCATATGCTGTCGATCTCGCGACAGATGACGTACGTCCATTATAGCTGTGGCACGTTGTCACCTCTTACCAGTCCCGAGAACGGAGACTACAGCTTCAGATTCTGCATTGGACTTTTATTGACCTTGGACCCACAGACAGACACAGTGTTTGCAAACTATTTCAATCCTGCAGACCGAGACACCGTCACCGGTATGTGATAGCTACTGTCCGCCGTAGTACAACAAGGTACGCTGTACTTGAGCTTCCGGCTGACTGTGCAGCTGTCTTCAACAACATAATCGACAACAACATTCAAGGCGACGGCAACACTCTTCTCAGACAGATCACTATTGTGAGTGCCGCGCCTAGACAACTCGTCACTTTGAGCGAACAGATGGCTGAACCTGCGTACCAGAGACCAGACTATGCGGACGAAGACGGTGAAATGGCGTGCAATCCCGAGGACATGGCTGAACTTCGAGAATGGGGTATGTGAATTGATGGCAAGACTCTCAAAGCCGCCTGTAACGTTCGCTGACGATTATTTCTATGGTCCTAGACTCTGACAACCCTCAGCTCGTTCTGTGCAATCCCGGTGCTTTCGGTCACGGAGGCATTGGCCAAGGCTATGGCGATGTACCCGCTGTGACATGCGACAGCTTGGGTTCTCGAGTCAGCTGGAAGATGGAGACCCTCGGCTCTATTTTGTTACATGAGTACACGCACTATCTAAACCTGGTTGCCGCCATCATCTATGAGGAAGAAACGGTTAGGGAAGCTATTAGGGGCCCGCTGACAAAGGAAACGGACGACGATGCATATGGTCCGATAGGCACACGTGCGATGGACAAGAGCGGAGCGACCAACAATGCGGACAGCTACTCTTGGTTTGCGGCGGAGAATTTGTGGACGATCATCTGCGAGACGACTTATGCGGCTCCGCAAACCGGGGATGACCAGGATCCGAACTGTGATGGAGGCGTCTGCGAGGACACGAAATAGCTGCCGTTGTGAGATGAAGTGCTCCGAGGGTTGGTGGCGATGGGCGTAGTCGCCCTTCTCATAAGAGTCTAGCGCTCGCATGCAGCTTTGAGGGTTACCAGCAGATTTAGTGGTGATAGCGATGGCGAGAGCCGGAAGCGCCAACGAAGCATATCACTACACCTTGCTTACATCACCAGAAAGAACGAGTAGTGCTGAATCTGATAAAGACAATTCTGTCATCTCTACGGGAAGGCATTTCACCATCTATAATCTGGCTTGTACCGAGGACCTCCGTTTCCATCCTCAGCCACCATCGTGCTAGCCACTTCTACATCGTACGTCTTCATGACACCCACGGAAGAACGCTCAGGGGGCGTAAGTATCTCCTCTTGACTGACATTGCTGGCCGTCGCTCGAACACCGCCCTTCAGGGATGCAGTATGGGACCCCAGCCTAGCAGAGTAGGCCTTCGAGCCAGCCGTCATTCTAGCCGAAGGTCCTCCAGACATCTCGTAGTAATAAGGGCTTGTCGTGGGCGCTACTCTCCGCTTGAAGATCGGCCGCAGCGTAGGTGCCGAAGCGCAGATGATGACGAGATTGATCTCAAGGGCGGCCCAGATCACGAAGTCGACGAAATTCCAGGTGATGTCTCCGCGGTCTTGCAGGATGTGGATCTCGTAGGTCTTTACGACTGATGCTGCGAAGGCACTGGGAGATGTCGTCAGCAAGATAACCGGGTTCGATGGAGACCTATGGGACCCACAAGATACTGAGACAGAGCAAGAAGGCTAATCCGAGCTTGACGGGTAGCCGTACTTGCAGCTTGTAAACGATCATACCAGGCTTCGAAAGAGTCAGCGAGCATATTCCCACGAACGGCCAAATTTTGACACTCTTACCAGTACGGTCAAGGCCAGGTCGCAGAGCGAGTTGAACGCAGATTGGGCGTAGCCGTAGTTCGTCTGGATCGACGGATCGAGACACTTCGCCGTCATGGCACCCCAGAGCGCCGAGACATGGATGCCGCATTGCGTGTATATCATTACGACGCAAACGACGTTGATGAGAACTTCAACACGCTTACAATCAGCATAGAGTCTTCCCTGCAGTTCACAGGTAGAACTTACCTTGCAGTACGGCGATAGTCCAGAGTGTCCACCGTTGCACCTTTTGTCCAGGCGCAACAATGTACATCATGTAGATGCAGAACGCTATCCTGCTAAGCATGGGAGACACTACACCGAGCCCTTGAGATACGAAGATCCATTGACCGGCCTTGATACCTTGCTCTTCAGTCAGGTAGATCGAATGTCGTCCCCAGCCATACTGGAAAGCCTCCGTCATCACTACTGCATGTCCAATCGCGCAAAGCTACGTCGGTCAGTATGATATGAGACACCACTGATACGTGCGCAATAGACTGACCAGTGCAAGACTCATGAAGAGGTCGTCCCATCCGAGTTTCTTTACGATCGCTCCCTTGGAGTATAGCCGTCCGACAACCACAGTGCAAGAGGCTCCAACGAGAATCCAGTCGGCCACTAGACCATTGGCACCACGATTGACATCCGGACCGACGTTTGCTGTAGCCATCATGGCCAGAGGTCTAAGGGATTGAGTCACAGAACGACCCAGCTTCGGGAACGGCTGTCAATAAGAGCAGCGGAGCTCTCATAAGGCCCACGACTCGCCATTCCATTGCTTAGTCTTGCCAAGATCTTTGCAGAGTACCCATCCTAGAGTGGCACAACTACTGCTGATAATCAGTAAGTGGGACTTACTGTGGACGGCAGGATCCGATCATACTGCGTCCAGCCTTGTCCGAATGCAGAGGGCGTGGCCGCGGTCGGTGGCGTTCATTAATCCGGAATTGGAAGGTAATCAGGCCCCAACGCACGTAAGCCTGAGATACGTGCCGTCGTTTGCTTGTATACCAGAATGTCCGATACGTGCTCAGGAAGGGCATTTGGGACTTCTTAGGGTCTGATAGAAGCTACCGTGTCAGAACAAGATCGATCATCGCACTGTGGTTGTCTTCTCGTGGTGTGTATGCGCGGGCCGCTGGTTCGCGTTCGCATCGCTCACATGGCGAGGACAAGGTACATGACGAATACACGATGAGCGGACGGAATGCCAACAAGGAACAATCTGGAGATCGCCGTTCGCCAAGATTGCAAACGCGCACTCCACTCCGTGCCCTATCTATGCGAGTCATAAAACCTGCACGGCGTGCATATCATATTGCCGTACCTGCAGCAGCGTTCGGACTTTTTGTTCCTGCATCTTCTTCCCTGAAGCCTGCAGCTGTCATCAACCGCCATCCACATCCACCGATCGAACCATCTCACGCAGTGGAGCTTTACCTTCGGAAGCAGTAGCCATGTACAGCACACTCTTTACTGCGAGCTTACTTCTGGTGCCAACGGTGTTGTGTCAGACACCGTCCGGCATCACTCCTGCAGCGAGCAAGACGTTGGGCGTTCGTTACAACAATGTCGCGGTTTCGCCAAACCAATTGGTTCCCGAAAGCGGTACGCCTTGCGCAAGAGGAGCCTGATGTCGGATGATTACTGAGATCATTGCAGTCATCCCCGATGCACCGACGGTCTCCCTCAACCAGTCTCTGACTGGTACCTACATGGTCATGCTGGTCGACCAGTCGATTCCACAAAGCAGCATCAACTCCACCGGTCCTCAAGTCCAAGGCTTGCAACCATGTCGGACAACCAGGTTGCACTGGCTCCAGACCGGCCTGAGCCAGACGAGTACCGGGACGTTCACAAGCAACTCATCTGCAGTCGCAGAGTATGGTGAGTTTGGTCCAGTCTCATCGACGCCGGGTCGCATCTGACAGCTTCAACAGGCAGCCCACTTCCAGGACTAGACGACATCGCCCACACCTACGTCTTCTGGCTCTTCTCGCAACCCGCCAACTTCACTCTGCCGCCTTGGGATGCTGGAAGAGTCTACAACCCTATCGAGGTCTATGGCAGGATGAACTTCTCCACCGGAGCCATAGCGCAGGAGATCGGGGCGCCCATTGCAGCAACGTACATGCGTGTTATCAACCCGAACAACACTGCCACCGGCACGGCCGACAACGGGACGTGTCCGACGACAAACTCGACGACATTACCAAGATCCACGACGCCGTCCACTGGTGGGGCTGAGAGTGGCCAGATGCTGGGTGGCCTTGGTATGGCAGTCGTCTTCAGTGTTGCAGCATACCTGTTGCTGTGAGTGCGTCCGCTCGGTTTGTTATAGCATGTTCGGTTGCAGTCGAACAGAACATACAAGCCAGGTAGTGTATCAAGCTTCGAACCTCGTAGAGAAAACCTGTGCTGCCCAATCGGAGGTGTAACATGCGAAAGCAAGACGACCCTCAGGAGCTAGGCTGCCAATACAACTTCTTTGCAGCATTCCGCCCCATACGGCAGCTCATCTCCATTGAACTCACAATCTCCTCAGCTCCGCCAAGATATAGCAAGTTTGGCGCGATCTCGACCTGCTGAGGCGCACTTGCACTATCTCGTGGCGGTCCAGGAAATGCGTGCGGCCAGGCGCGACGACGTACCCAGGTGATGCCGTATGAGGCCAGGTCACCGTCCTCATCGGCAGCTGGCTTGACTCCGATCAGCCTAAGGAGATCTTCATCGGTTAAGCGTTGTCTGGAGTGCAATCGGTAAAGCCGCTCGGCTTCGCATTGGTCGCAGTCATCGCCGGGCAAGCATCCCCTTTTGTAGCAGACCAAAGACTCGCTGAGGGCAATGATGTTGGCGTCTTGAGCAGAGGCGGAAGTCGTGAGGATGTCGGTCTCAGGAATACTGACATCCAGTGGGCATTCGGACAGATTGCTAGAGAGCGCTGCAGGTGTGGTGAAGTGGGTAACGTGAGCCTCAGTGTAGGCCTTGATTGAGAGGAATGCGGAATGAAGGTCCAACTCAGTCATATCCAATCCGCTGATCTGCAGTGGCGCGGCTACAATGACAGCGTCAAACTCGGCGTACTCGAGTTCGGATGCTTGCAGGGAAGCGCTGCTGGAGATGGCGATCCTATACCGTCGAGACTGACCTGGACTAATCTTAGTCACCTCCGACCCTAGATGCAACCGTGCTCCGGACAACTGTATCGGTCATTCCACCAGGCGACTGTTGCCACCATGTACGGGAGCGCTCCTACCAGATCGACCGGCAAGCAGAGAGGAGAGCCCGTGCACCTCTTCTAGACCCCGCCAGGACTGAGCTCTGGAACACGGTTGGAGGACATCGTTCTGGAAGGCGGTCGAGAGTGGACCATCCTCGTAGAACGTCAAAGCCGGCGCAATCATGCTGTCGTTGAGTTCGTGACGTGCCAGCTCGCTGCGTATGTTGTTGAAAGGTTCGAAACGTCCAAACCAGCTCCAGCTTTCAGCCGTGCGCGAGACTAGGTCTCGGAACTTGACGACGGAGCGGCCGTACTTCCAGGTCAAGCGCATAAGATCCCGACATGACAGTGGCAGGACATCGCAATTGATGTCGGACCTCATTGCATTGCTGCCCGCCCACAATTTGACTGACCTGGGCAAGTCTTCTCTCTCCCGTCTATCATCAAGCTGTAGGCCGAGGTCCTTCACGGCAGTAGTAATACATGTGTCGTCGGTAGAAAAGTGGGTAGCGCCATCCTCCAGTACGCGATGGAAGTTGGATTCGGGGGTAAGAAGGTCATTATGCGCCCTCCAACCCGGTCCGCCTTCACGTAGATACTGATGTCTGCAGGAGCTGAAAGGCGTGTGAGCTCGTGGAGGTTGTAGGATCCGGATATGCCCGCACCGACGATGGCGATACCCAAGCCATTTGACCGATGCCCTTTATCTTCGAGCGGCTGTTGATCGTCCGCTAGCACGCCGAGAGCGAGCAGAACTACGATGAAGCATTCAAAGTACGGCGCCACGATGTTCGTTGCAGAAGGAAAGGTGTTCTAGATGTCTGCGGTCTTCGGTGGCATCGAAGTCATGTGCGGTGATCGGAAGCAACCGCTGCCAAGCGTTTCAGATACAAGTGAGGCACTGTTAGCATCTTATGGATTCCTTCTCACCAACATATCACGAGCACCACAACACCAGTTTCGCTAACGCATTCTGTATCCGAGTCGCTGGTTTAGGACGGGTTGCAGACGATATCTTCTAGCGTCCCACCGCTGGCCTACGCCATTATATTGCGCCCAAGTGAGGTCCAGGGGGTTTGTCTGCGAGGCTTAAGCATGATAGCACGATCGTATATGTTGGCTGACGTGATAGAATCGCACACAATGTACGACGGACTGATTTTGAGAACGAAAAATGACACGAGGATGATGAAATGATCTTGACACTGTCCTCACAAGATGCTGAGAGTCGAGCAGTAATGAAAGCTTACTGCGGTACCGCGCGCTGGGCGGACATGTGCTAAGTATACGTCGCCAGCGGCTCGAGGATGCGAGGCCCATAGACATGGCAGTCTTCCGGCTTCGTCTCCCTGGACCCATCTAGTCGCGACGCTCACTACCGAATCCGTGCCGCGACTCTGTTCGTCATGTACTTGGTAAGGCTCCCAATGAACACGCTGGCGATGATGGAGCATACTCCAAACGCAATGCTGACATACCACACGAGCGACAAAGCGTAAGCGTACGATTCTCTTGAAGCTGCAGTCGCCGCTGTGACTACGGCCGGTGTCACCCCTGGAAGGGTTCCGACTGTTCCGGGAGCGGCCGACCAGGTCTGGATGAAGCCTTTCACGTCCGCTGCTGGTAGACCAGCACCATTCACGGCGGCCGCCAGTGCTTTCGGAAGGCGCTCCATCAGTCGCCCGGAGAAGACGTTGAAGTAGATCGTATATCCGATGGAGCCGCCAATGGTCCGCACTGAGAGTGACAAGGCTGCCGTCGTCGAGACGTATGCGTCGGGCGTCGCCGTCAAAGCAATAGTGGCAGCAGGGATGTATACACCACCTACCCCGAAGCCTGCGATCGTCCCGAGAGCCACAGCCAGCCGTGGTGTTTGCGGAATGACGGCAGCGAGAGCTCCACCGAAAGCGGCTGCGATGGTGTCAGCTATCTGGAGCCCGAAGATTCCTAAAAAGTAACGGAAGACGTACTCATCAAGACTGTGGAAAAGATCAACAGTTCTTTGTTATGGCCCTTGAGGAAGGTAAGAAGAGCATTGACCACCACTGCGCCCAGCGTGACACTGATCCCGTACCCCAAACCTTTCAGGCCGACTTGGATTGGATCAGGGTCGAACACCGTGCTGAAGGTGAGTGGGAAGAAGTTAAGCAGCGAGTAAAGGTTCATCCCAGCAACGAAAGCCACGACGAAAGCTTTCCAGACAACATCATTCGTCGAGAAGAGCGCGCCGGGCACCATCGGGTGTTTCGCCCCGTACAT
>JAKLLW010001719.1:0-12363 GCA_022814695.1 Neocatenulostroma microsporum
AAGATGATCACGCCGATCACCACGGCCACCACAAAGATCAAGAAGAAGATGTAGCCAGTAAGGAAGATGTTGGTGACTTCGATGCCAGCACGGAAGCCCACGCGCTGAATGCCGCGCACGATGACCGTGTTGGCAGTGTCCGAGCCATTAGAACCTGCGGCGTTGCTGCGGCGCAAGATCTGATTGTGAAGCTCATAAGCTGCGCGCTTCACCATCTTGGACACGAACTCGACGCTGCGCTTCTGTACCTCGACACTGGTAGTGCCGAGGCTCGACAATACTGTAGATGGCTTGCCGCCGGTGGAGCGCTGGTACCAAGTCGCAATGTTCTGCAAGAAGCCGACCCGAATGATGCCCATACTCCACTGGAAGTTCTGCGTCCAGGAGGCCACGATTGGCGGAAGTGTAACGGCAGTCATGCCGATCAAGGCTTGCGCCTGGAAGTATCCAAACAGCGCCATAGCATTTGCCGCCACATGCGCAGCCGTGTTCGAGTGTCCAAGCCCAGAGGTAATGGCCGATGCTACAAGCGCAAGACCTGATATGACTGCGAGTGTCCATGCCACGCCTTTTTGATCAACGGTCTTGCCATTTGATAACTCTGCTTCCACGCAAGCCTCCGTGCCTCCGTCATTCGTCGAGTTGAAGTATACCCGCACCTTGGCGTCCAAGTCCGGTACTGAGTATGCAATGCCTGGAACGTTTGCCAAGGCGTCCCCTGGAATGGGCACGTTCGATGGCGGCAGATTGATCTGCCCTTCGCTCATCGGACATAGCCCCTCCAGCTGCATCTCGCAGGGGTTCAGGGTGGTCTGGTAGGCTTGCAATCCATAAGCGAAGACGAGCAGGTCTATTGTCACGTTGCCCTGGATTGTGCTGACTCCCACCACGCTGAACTGCAGGCTGTTGTTATTCGGCGTCAGCACGACGTCGAATTGCGTCGCGCTGAAGTTGTTATTGGCTTGGCATGGGTTGAGCGAGTCCGAGAAGAGGATCGGCTCGGCGGAGGTGAGGTGGAGGAGGCCGAGCAGCAGGCATATTAATGATGTTATCGACGCCTTCATATTGTGTGGTGTAGGGTGCTGTTGTTGCGCGCAGGCGCTCGGTGGTGATGGGTGGTGGCGTGGCTCCGGGTAGGCCGGAGAACGAGGGTCGGAGGCCTCAATGTGCCTGTGGTATCGCTGTTGCGCGGATCGATGCTTCCGAATATGAGAGCCGCGCGATTACTGTGAATGTTTGTTCAATGTTGTAGCGAGAGACTGTAGGAAAGTGGTCGTCAGGTGGCTAGACGTCCGAGGGACTGCGTTTCCTGGGTGGCAGCGGCAGTGAACTTGCAAGTCGGCGCGGAAACGGCTGGACCGAATGATTGGTTGAGCTAAATCGGGTGTGTTGATGACGACGTGCAGACCCTTCCCCAGATGCGTAACAGAAATGCAGTGAAGAAGGCAATAACAAGGTGGCAAAAGATGGACTGTGAAGGTAAGGCCTCTTGACGGCGGTAGTGTTGTCACGCTTCTTCGGCGTACGGTGCGCCCGGCGGTGAGGTGGTGCTGTTTGATGATGAGGCTGTGCTGGAATGGACGCTTTCGTATCCCCTGAGTGAGATTCGTACAGGGCTGAAGAAGTACAAGCTTCTTCGGGACGCGCAACCCCGGTGGAGAATCTGGAACTATTCGTCGTAACCACTCGCCAGCTCGCATTTCTGCGACATGCTTGACACACCACTCACGGAGTCACGAGCGCTTGGTACAGTGACATGTTGAACCTCACGTGCTTGCAGTACAAGAAGGCTCTCACCCGTCAGCCGCCTCGCCAACCACGCGCGCACACGAGTGACATGAGCACGCCGCCTACACCAAAGGAGCCCCTCGTGCGCATAAGGCAAGGCTCACTGGAAGAAGGGATGCGACTACCGTGTTCGAACATCATGGAATCTTTGAAGCGACCGAAGGCCTTTGAAAGGTGTTGTGCCGTTGAGCAGGCTGGAGCATTTGTGTCCGACTATATCTGCTCATCTGAGCACGGTAGGAGACGCAGCGGCCTACCGAGTTGTTGCAGGATCAGGGATAGCGAAGTCGTCTTGATATCTTCCAGTACTCTTGGATTGAGAAGGTCGAAACGCCACACTCGCGCGTCTGAGCGTGTCATGTGGAAGCGACACTGACACTGACTTACATGGTCACGAGTACTTCGAAGCAACTGTAGTCATATTGGATCGTGCTGCGAAGCAAACGGACGCTTGTAGGGGTGCTTGAGAGGTGTAGTGCTGGTGAGAGGCCAGATTCCATCTCTCGAAGGCTTTACGGTCGTCAGACTCCCGAGGTCAGTTGGTAA
The DNA here is from genome assembly GCA_022814695.1 of Neocatenulostroma microsporum. Classification (NCBI taxonomy): domain Eukaryota; kingdom Fungi; phylum Ascomycota; class Dothideomycetes; order Mycosphaerellales; family Teratosphaeriaceae; genus Neocatenulostroma; species Neocatenulostroma microsporum. The sequence continues at coordinate 2,335 of JAKLLW010001719.1, forward strand.
TGCAGTAGCCTAGACTACTCCAAGATCGGGGAGAGCAAAAGGGCATGGTGTCTTCCCAGCGCTCTTGATACAACAGGTCGAGAACGTGCTGAGTCCGCATGTGGATCACGCAGCTGCGCTACTGACACCGACATATACCTTACCTTCGCGAGCATCTCGAGGCAGGCGGAGATCAAATACGGGCTACGGCTGCGTATAAGTATCTGAGAGGCAGGGAATTCGGCTTGAAATAGCACTGGATGCTTCTTTCAATTACTATATACCGTTCGTAACGTCGTAAGTTATACCGACGCTTGCTTACCCGGCAGCGCGGTCAAAGGTCTGGGTATCAAAGAAGTAAGACCAACTACCACTCCCTCTCATACATCATCCGCGGCCTCTTCACCTGCTTCGGCCTGGGCAAAAAGCGCATCTTACTGCTGCTTCCACCGCACAAGCTGCCGATGTTGCTACTGGGGTAGTAGATCCTGGGTTGTCCGCTGGCCATCGGGACCTTGATGTTGCCCCTGCTGTCTGCGGTGAGGGTGGCGCAGGTCAAGAGCTCAGTTACTTTCGTGCCGGATTTGTAGCCAGAGGAGATGGACTGCGTGTATGAAGCGCCGTTTGCACCTTTGTTTGACAGCACAGTGACCATTTTGCCTTTGCGCATAGCGATGGTGGTGGTGTCGGTGTAGATGGGGTAGTTCATGTAGCCGATGTAGGTGCTGTCATCGTTGATGGCGTTCTTGCGGATCTTGTTCAGGTTGGCGACTAGCTCGTACAGTGGTGCTGTTGTGCTGTAGCCGGAGAACCAGATGGCTTCTCGGTTGTACGGGACGCTGCTGCCGCCTAAGGCATTGTAGTGCTGCTCTTGGCCCTCGTAGATGATTGGGATACCGTCTGCGAGAATGGTGTATGTGATGACGTTGCGCGCCAGCGCCATGTCGCCGGTGAGCGAAGCGAATCTTGGCTGATCATGGTTCTCGCTGAAAGAGCCGGAGAGACTGGGGTCCATACAGCCTTTGACAGTGTTGATCATGTTCGCCAGGTTGGACATGGATCCTGACGTGCTGGAGAAAGCTGCAACTAGTGGAAAGTATCTGCAGGGCATGCGTTAGCTAGGTTGCTTGCTGTGGATCCTGCAGCTTGAGCTCCACGGGACATGGAACTTACGTCGCGTAGTTCAGTACACCTGGGATGTAGGCTTGGAAGCTACAGACGAAGCTGGCGTCGCCTGCGTTAACCTCGCCAACCATGTACACGCCGGCGGCGCTCTTGAAGCCCGACCAGAAGCCCGTGTTGACTTGCATCGCGGTATCCAAGCGGAGACCGTCGATGCTGTACTCGGAGATGAGCCCTTTGATCCAGCTCTGGTATTTGTTCTGGACGTCTGAGTTTTCAGTGCGTAGATCAGGAAGCGTCACAACGTCGTCGCCGACCCAGCATTGCTCAATGTTGGTCTAGAGCTGAGTCAGCAAAGGTTCTAACACGCATACGCCCTGCAGGGTCGGCCGCAGTTCGCCCGAGATAGGCGAGAGTACTTACACTGTTGCTTAAGTCGCTGTAGTCGATCGAGCAGTAAGGGTGGTACTGCGACTTGGAGTTGAAGGGGTTGAATTTAGAATAGTCGACACTTGTTGATGCGCCGTTCCAACCATTGTGGTTGACCACGACATCAACCATGAGATACTGTATCACAATCGTCAGTTATTATCTCGACCTCGCTTTCACATGCAAAGTTAGAGTCGGCTTACCATGCCGCGTGAGTGCAGCGCAGCCGATAAAGCCTTGAGGTCGGCGGCGGTGCCGAAGTTGGAGTTCAGCGAGTAGAGATCTTGTTGCCAATAGCCGTGGTACGCATAGCCATAGGGCGTGGGGCCTTGCAGTTGCTTTGTTATAGGAGAGATCCATACAGCGTCGAAGCCCATGCCCTGGATGTAGTCGAGATGGTTTGTGATGCCTTTCCAGGTGCCGCCGCAGTACAATCCGTCACCGGTGTTGCACGTGGCCGTGGTACTGCCATCAGTTCTAGCGTACCGATCCGTCAAAACTTGGTATATGCTGCGAGTCTTCCAGTCGGCTGCGGACGCTGCGAAGGCGTACTGACAGAGCGCCAGGCTCGATGCCGCGAAGGTGATGATGCTGCTCGAATACATGCTGTCTGCTCCGTGATAGTATGTGATGTAAGAGATGTTGTGTATCACCGAGTCCGAGTCACTGTTGACATAGGAATGTGAGAGGAACTGAAGTGCCAACAGTGAGTGAGACAATGGAACAGATTGATCGCTTGCGTGCGGCACAACTTCTCTTTATCCTCATGATCTTTTTGACGGTCTCGTGCCATTCCACCGGGTTAAACATCGTCATTGCAAATACCCAGCTCACTCTATCCTCTGGCTCAGCCTCGGTGCGCCAATAGCCGTCTTCCGTTCACATGAAAACAATAAGTGGAGGGCGTGTGGGCAGGAAGCTCGACGAATGATCTACAACCGCAAGGCCTCCAAGTCTATGATCCACACAGAGCTGGCTGCGAGATGAGGTAGCTGAGCAGCGCCAGAGCTTACACCTATACCAGCATGGTGTGTGCTGGTCGTCCGCATGCAATGTCGATCTGAGTCAGGCTCATGCAGGAGCGCTGGAAGGCCCTGCTGAAAGTTGCGCAATCCGAAGGCTTCGATGGAGTGGGCTTCGGCAAAACAAAGAGCAAGGCTGAGACGTAGCTAAGCGATGGATGTCCTGGAACGGCCGATAGGGCTGACTATTGCGTCTCACACACTCGGAGATGATGGCCGAGACAAAGCAACTCTGCTATGCGGAAAGAAAGGCTTGTCCAAGAATCGCATTCTTTGTTCTTGCGATGTTGCTGGCTCGGGTATGCGAGCTCAGCGAAGTAGCTTCACGGAAGCGCGTACCGCGTAGCAACACCCGAATATGGCAGCTCGGTCGGACATCATTATGCTGTATCAAGTAGCTTGGCGCGTGAGATTCTTGAGCTCTCTGATTGCTCCATCGTCACTGCAGAGCAGCTGACTGCAGTTGCGGCCCCGATGCCAGCCTGCCGACGTTTTAGCGCATTGTTGTAGCCTGCTGGACCCCTCTGATGAGCTGGTGACTGGATAATGGTAATGAATGTTGCTGTCGCTAGGTCAGGAACGAGCGTTTCGGCGATGGGACAGCTGGCAGCCTTTCGGTGGATGAGATGGAGGTGTGAGTCCCACAGTGACAGGCCCGGTTTGCGCCAGCAACCCCTTGGTGCCCTTCCTCCGTTCATCCTCACGCCGCCGCGAGGCGCGTACCTCCATTAGCTGCAGCATGATCTCCGTGCGGAGGAATGTGCAGCTGACTTCTTCTGCCCTGAGCCCTGAGCACGCAAACAACCAACAAACGGCGGAGCGCAGCGGTGAGTGGTGGCCGAGATGCAGTAGTGAGGTGAGGTTACAGATTGCACTCACACCCGAAAGACGGAAAAGTCCCGAGCATCGGCGACCGGTTATTTCTCGTGCTGTCCACACCTCACTCCTGCTAGCTGTACCGAAGGTAAGGATCTGGACTGTTAAGGCTGGTCACGACGACCTATCGGTGGCACTGAAACGTGGCTTGTGACCTCGCAATCTATGGAGATCGTCACTGCACCACTGCACCTAACCTTTTCTCCACCGCACGATTCTCCCTTGTTGCAATGTACCAGACTGGAGGTACTGAAGATCTGTTTGCGGGGTACACACACCACTGTGTGCATGTGGAAAGGAAGGAACGAGGGAAATACTGTCGCGGGTACATGGGACGACAGCATAGTAGGCGTGCAGACTCTGTACCAAGTACCTGTCACGAAATACTGTAAGGACCGCACTTCACATGGCTGTACCGAGGCCGGTGGTTCGGCGTCTCTTGTTCGCAGTCTCCAAGCCTTTCGTCAAGTCTTCGAAAGCATAACGCGACGACTGGTCAACTGCATGAGTCGTTAAGGCACGAGGCCAGAGGCGGTATAGCACTGCTGTCACGGGTGGATCTGTCTTAACAAGGATATAGCTTCTCGATGTCAGTATCTTGCCTGGTGATGCTCACTCGAGCTCTCAAAAAGCGTTCAGTAGCCAATATCGTAAGTAAGCGCAGTGGATGCATAGCGATATTGCCGCGAATGAATCTCTGTAAACCAGGACATAGCTGCTTAAGGTTGATGCAAAACACCTGTCACCAGAAGTATATCTGTACGGGTGGGTATGGGGAATTCTCCGGTCTATTGCAACTCGCAGGCGAAGTAGGGACATAGCGATAGCAATGCAGCGACAGATGAAACTCTGTACGCAAGGTCATAGCTGCTTAAGGTTGCTGCAGTACGCTTGGGACCGGAAGCGAATCTGGGGGCGTTGTGGATACATATCTGCATGCGCTGTGGGTACACCCAAGGAACCCTCGGCTTGCATGCCGACGGGTGAGGGCTCTACAATGAAGGTTTGATGTCACCAATGGTCATGCCAAAGTGCATCGTGACCACCTTGACAATGGGCCGAGGAGAAGTGCATCAACGTCGCAGACCAGCAAAGCTCTCTCTTCCGAGGTTCTCCTTGACAGCGGCCTAAAGCTCTTCAAGAGTCCCTCTGACAGCGGCCGGAAGGCCGAGAAGTAGGAGCTGCGCTTGAAGGCCACAGACCAGTGTGCTCCTAGGTTTCACGATCCATATGGTAGCAGCCGGAGGGCCCGAGAAGTAGGAGGTGGGCTTGAAGGCCGATGTGCTCCTAGGTTTCACGATCCATAGGGCAGCAACCCAAGGTGGAGATGTCCGAGATATGGCCAGCGTTGACGACCAGTAGATACAACACCGCCAGGCAATGTAGACAGTGTCACAGTTTCAAGATGCAAGGCTTGAGGCATTTCCAGTCTTGTGAGACTTTCTTCAATCTTTCAGGTCGCAATTCGCTGTCATCCTATCGACAGCATAAACTCATGGCGTGCGTCGCCATGCAACGTCACCCGTCCAATGTTGCAAAACATGCCTTCCTTCAACGTCCACTCAGTAGTGCCTTCGACCAGTAGATGGCCTTGTCGGATGAACAGGAAGCGAATCTTCGGCCTTGATCTAGTCCAGTCTCCGAGCTCTCTGTGCGCCAAACCGGCAGCGACTCGGTCTGGGTCCCGGTGGAGCACGACATGCTCGCTTTTGCAGCACCGAGCGCGTGCTACATGCAAATCAATTGACGAAGCTTGGCTTGAGGCACTTCCAGTCTGGTCCAGGTCGTCCATCTTTCAGCTTGTCAGTCCCTCCCGTTCATTCAGCTGTTCACTATCATCTTGTCGATAGCATACGCTCCTGCGCTCCTGCGCTCCTTAAGCCTACCGCCATGTAACGATATACCTCAAAATCCTCCAATACACCACCCTCCGTCGAACGCCAGCGCAGCCTGGTCGTCTTGCCTACGCCAGGAGATGCAGAATCTGTTGAAGATGACGAACATTGAGTGTGTTATCGATTCGATCGAGTCTCGTCTCCCTGTGCGCCAAATCAGCAGCGACTTAATGAAGCCATCCTCGCATTCGCGGCACCGGGCGTGTGTTCTATGTCGTGGCACACAGCATGTAATATAAATGACGACGCATGACCGGCGTTGACGCATGCCACCAGGCTCTGCAGTCGGTGGCGCCAGTCAGTGGTGCTGTCAGGACAGTCTTGTCAAAGCCTTGCATATCGCAGTTAGAACTTAGCTGACATCGTATCGACAGTGATGTCCATCGCCAGCAAAGATTTCCGGTATGCCCGAGGTATGGCCAGTGTGAAAGCTGTGTGAAGCAGTGTCACAGTTTCAATATACATGACTGACGCTGTTCAGTCTTATCAGAATCGTTCATTTCGCACTCAGCTGTCGTCCTATCAACAGCACAGCCGGTCAACGCCGATCGCCATGCAACCATCCATCAGAAAGCTTCAACACACACAACATATAGGTGCCCAGCGCGGTATGGTCGAAGAGGGCCTCAATAGATGAAATAAGTGTCAAGACAGGACAAGGGTATCTTCGATTCCGTCCAACTATTTCTCCGTGGGTGTGCGGCGGTTAGGCAGGCTGTGCTTCCCAAATGACGGTCTGGTTCCAAGTCCGAAGAGCACAACATACCTGCATGTGCAGCTTCCAGCGCGTGGTGCATGTCGTGTTACGGCGGGCGGGCAAGCAAGCTGATGACGCTCCGGTGAAAGCTGAGTGTGACCTCCACCACACGGCCCCAAGTCTCGCTTTCAAGTTACTTTTTGCGTGACGCCTGACCGTGCGTAGATCTGCCCAAAACGTTCTCCAGGACTTGGTTGGAGCTGAAGCTGCAAAATGCCACCACCGCCACGCGCATCCAGCCTCCGCATCATCAAAACCGTCTTGCTCACTCCCGCCCGCACATTCTTCCCAATTCCGACGACGCTTGCGTGCCGCACCTCCTACTGAACATACCCAGGTTTCGCCGCCCTCCTCGAGTGATAAGACCCCTCACTTCTATCACTCCCCGCCGTACCCGGCCTCGCCACCCCTCTGCTCCCTCCCTGCCGTATAGGCAACTGCATCTGATGCCCCTGCTGCTGCATCGGCACAGCCTGCGCACTGCTCGTCCGCGCGGGATACATTGGCCTTGTAGCACTACTTGGCATACTCCCATTTGACGTCGAAGGAGTCATGACCATCTCTGCTGTAGTGGGTGTGGGCTGCGTGCTCGAGTCTGCGCCTCTTGAGCGGCTGGATCCCAGTGTGGAGGCTGTTCGAGGTGTTCTTTCGGGATCACCGCGGAGTAAGGCTCTTGTGCTGGGAGAGAGGCCGGGCTCGAAGTGGGATTTGCGGTTGTTGCGCTCCATCATGCTTACGGCCCACTGTTCTAGATCTACGGGTGTGCGCTTTGAGGCTTGCAGGAAGGGGTCGGTATCGTAGAGTTCTTGTGGTGTGGGCCGCTCGTCTGGGTTCTTCATTAAACACTTCGCGATCACGTCTTCCAGAATCGATGGGAAGGCGTCGCTCTTCGGTAGTTGTGGTGAGGGTTCGAGCACAATCTGCTGTAGCAGGTCCAGTATACCCTGCGGTCCAGCAGCCTCTTCCGGGTCGTCGCTGTCAATGCTAAAAGGAAATTTGCCAATGGCCAGCTCCATCAGTGTCAAGCCTACTGACCAGACGTCCGACTTCACGGTGTAGGGCGATCCTTGTATCCGCTCCGGCGCCATGTAGGTACCTGTCCCTACGAATGTGTTGGCCACGCTGTTCTCAAGCTCCGAGCTCACGCCAAAGTCACAGAGCTTGATTTGGCCTCTCGAGTTGACCAGGACGTTGGGTGGTTTGATGTCGCGGTGCATGATGCGGTGCGCGAGGTAGAGGTACTTCAGGCCGCCCAGGATGGCCTCTGCGATCTTGCCGAGTACGTCGACGCGAATGGGCCCGAAGTGCTTGGATATGGTGTCACATGAGCTACGCAGCCATATCAGTATGCCACGTCCATTTCTTGCTCAAAGGTGGCTGCCAGCTTACCCAGTGTCCATGTATTCCATACACATGGTCACATCCCCGCTCTCATTCATGTAAGCGCCATAGAAGCTCACGATATACGGGCTGTTGCACTCATGCATGATCTGCAGCTCCCTCACTATCCGCTTCCGCACCTCCTTCTTCGCTTCCACGTGTATGATCTTCCGCGCCATGACAATGTTCAAGCCGGTATGCCGCACCTTGCTGACTGAGCCTCCATTGCCGGCCCCTAGATCTTTGATCACTTCCAGATCCTCTGTCCGCCAGTCGGGCCGGAACTCCACGCCTATCTCTAGTGTGTCACTGCGCTCGGAGTTGGCATTCGCGAGGGAGCCCGGGAGCATAGCATCGGGCGCCGCGGGTTGCGCTGCCGCTGGCGTAGGCGGTTTGCTCAACGCCAGGCCCTTGACGTTCTTGCGCTTCATTGTCCGCGCCTTGAAGGGGTCTGCGTCGCCCATCCTGGTGTGTGGTGTGTGGCCGCCGAAGCAGGCCGGAGATATGGAGGGGTATTACTGTGTCGCGCTCGATGCCGGGATCTCGTTCGTGATGTGTCTTCCTTTTCGACGTGTGCTCGCAGTCCCAACAGTGCTCTCAGTAGGTCCACGTACACCCACACCCTGCGCTCTTATGCCCAACGCCGCCAACAGCACAGCGGCTCAGTGACTATCCGCAGCCAATCGATCCGACTGACCCAACAGGCGCGTGTATTGCCCGCAGCTGCAGCTCTGCCTGTGATATCTCCTTCGTCAGCGTCTCCCTCAATGAACTCTCAAAGCACTCCGTTTGCAGCGGCGAATGGCTAGGCTCGCAGATACGATATATTGTACGACGAAGCAGATGCAGGTCGAGAAGTAGGCCGCAGCTTGTGCTCTAGATCAGCAAGTGGGGCACGCTTTCAATATATCGGCTGCTGCCCGAACCGGATGTGTACCTTAAAACGCTCGATAGTCTTTGAAGAAGTAGGTATGGTTGGAAGGGAGGCGAGATGAGTTCCTTTGTTCGTTCCCTCAGATAGGAGGAAGCATGACTACATACGGACCAAAGATAGCAGAAACATGAGTGTGTTGCCTTTGAGCGAACTGTTTCGCTCGCTACTGTCTCATCCCTGTCTGATATAGACGGATGCAGCCGCGACAGCTCGGCCTGAGCCTTGAGTATCGCCGATCTCGCTCTGTGCTGTAGCCATGACTCCAAGGCGACAACGATATCAAAACATTTGAGGTCCAAAAGCAGTCATAGCAAAGGTCCCAGGAGTCGTCGGAGAGTATACTTTCGATGCAAGACATGACTATGCCATCCCCTTGATGCCCTTACGGCCCTTCCACCCCGGTGCAAAAGACCAGCCTTTTCCCGCTCCATCAACACTCTACTGCACGTCAAGCCCGGATCCTACAGGCCGAACCATCTCCCACGTGCACCACATGGCTAAAGACGACTCCGCCGGTCTGTACTACTCAAACCCACTGGACCAGGGAGGCATAGAAGACTCCGAAAAGCCCTACGTCTTCACCACAGTGCGATGGGATCCCATGCTGCTCCAGTCAGCGGATAATAAAGCCGCGTCCTGCAATCGAGCATGTCCTTTTTACCTCCTCGAGCATCATTGGACCAGATTACAGGTGGCGAAATGGTCGACGTCTTTGACTCGAAGCAGTCCAGCGGAGCTTTTCCATAATCTGCTTAAGGCGGTCCAGGAGTATCATAATGGCCATCCTGGAGATCGTCCGGAAGCTTTGAGGATTAGGCATAGAGTCTATCAGGGTGGGGAGACGAAGACGGAGATTATGCCCATTCCCAGAATCCCTCTGAGCAGGCTGTTTCCGGACTCACTCGGCGGTGGTGAGCTCGGAGGCGATATCCCAGAATGGACCGTTCAACTCGATAACGAAGCAGTAGAGACGGGCGTAGTGACCATGTACAAAACCTCTCTCCGAGAGCATTACAACCGCGCCCGCGCCTCAGCAGGTATCAAGGAGTACTGGGAGACGAAAGAGGTACTTCTCTTCAACGCCGACGACGAGGTCCTGGATGGGTCTATCTCGACGCCTTATGTTTTTCGGAAAGGGGTGTGGGTCGCTCCGGCTGCGTCGAGTGGAGGGCAGCAGGGGTGTACGAGGCGTTGGGCTTTGGAGCATGGACTTTGTGTTGAAGATAGTATCAAGAAAGATGAGTTGGTGGACGGCGAGAGTGTTTGGCTGAGCAATGCGGTGCGTGGGTTCTACCGGGCGAGATTCATTGGCAAGCGCCCGGGCGAATTGAGTGATGAGAGCGGATGATCGCCTGAAGAATCCCTCCAATTCATCAAGAGCGTGTTAAAGTCGATCTGAAGAAATTTGACGAGTCGTCTGCGCCGAAAGGGCGAGCTCGACATCGCACGACAACCACGATGCATCCTCATGCTGGCACCGCTCGCGCTTTCTGCCTCTGGCATCGACACGCAGCACTGGTCAGTTTAATGACGGCGCTTGTCGGTCTGGTGGATGCCATCTTCCGGCTCGAGACGTCGTTTGCGTAGCATCCTTACTGGCTTGCACACCCTCACGTGTCCAGATGGTAGAGCACC
>JAKLLW010001720.1:0-12359 GCA_022814695.1 Neocatenulostroma microsporum
TCGTGGGTGACACCAAGCGACTCTTGGCAAGTTACTCGTCGCCGCGAGTACGGGGCCGCAGGTACCTCGGCGCGGAGCAGGGCGCTTCAGGCAGCTAAGTTCTTCACGGATGCGCCCTCTTCGGCCACGGAGGATGCCGAGATGAAGCAACGCGTGGAAGAAGCCGAGAGAGATATCGAGGAGTATCAGCGCCAAACTGAGGCGCTCAAGGAAGAGTATAATGAGCTCAAGCAGAAGCAGATACAGCTGAACCAGGAGAGGAAAGAACTCGAGGACGAGAAGAATCGGAAGCAGACTGCGGTGGCGGGCTTCAGAGCACTCCCTACCAGATTAGAAGGCGTACAGCGCAAGATCGATGCGGCTAAGGACCTCATGGGTGGAGCGCAGGACAGGATCAACGCCATCAAGGACGACCAAGATAAGCTCACGCTCGAGAAAGGGCAGCTGGCGATCGATTACGCAAACGCGGTCAGTGTGTGCCGTGACCACATCGTCCGGTACATCGAGACGCAGATCCTCACTATCGAAGCGCAGTCGGATCTCGAGCAGATGAAGCTTCGCACCAGAGCGGAGAAGGCACTACTCCAAGAGCGTCGGAAAGAAGTCGATGAATTGAAGGCCGAGAAAGCAGAACTCTTGCAGCGTGGCCAGGAGCTAGGGGAGGCTTGTTCGAATATTGAAGGCCTTGACTCCGACGAGGACTTGGACAAGGTCCGAGATGAGATTGAGAAAGAGCAATGGACGCCGGATCAACTGGAGACGGAGATTCAGTCTGTGCAAGCCCGCTTTGATATGACGGATGGTGGGCGCAACGGCGCCAATCTGCTGAAAGAGTTCGAAGAGCGCGCAATTACGATTAAAAAGAAGGAAGACAAGCTTGAGAAGCTTAACGCCGCGCTGGAAGAACTGGAAGGAAAGATCAAGGAAGTGCGAGAGCAGTGGGAGCCGCAGCTCGACCAACTGATTGCACAGATATCGAAGGCGTTTGGAGAGAACATGGCTTTCATTGATAATGCTGGCGAAGTGTCTGTGCATAAGGATGAGGACTTTGAGTTGTGGGCTATTCAGATCAGGGTCAAGTTCAGGTACGCCCCCTCCGTTCACTCCCAAGCGTTGTGTCGCATTAGCTAACTGTTGTGCACAGAGATGGCGAACCCCTCACCCTCCTCGACAACCATCGTCAATCCGGCGGCGAGCGCGCAGTCAGCACCAGCTTCTACCTCATGGCTCTTCAATCTCTCGCTCGCGCACCTTTCCGCTTGATGGATGAGATCAATCAGGGTATGGACCCGCGCAACGAACGGAAGGTCCATAGTAGGATGGTCGACATTGCCTGCTCGGCGGAGTCTGCGAGTCAGTACTTCCTCATTACACCGAAGTTGCTGGAGAACCTGAGCTACAAGGAGGGCATGAAGGTGCATTGTATTGCTTCTGGCGAGTATATGCCGGAGGATCATAGGGAGCTGGACTTTGCGATGTTGGCTAGGAGGGCGCTTGCTGTTAAGGCTGCGTCTTGAGAAGCTGAGTGATGAGCTATGGTGACGAGGGCAAGAAGGTGTATGCTTCCTGGGGCGAGGCTGCAGCGAGGAGGGGGTGTCCGAGTGTCGCTGCAAAAGGGCTTGAGTGGCGTTGTGTTAGTAGCTTGTAACATATTAGCAACGATGACATGGAGGTGCCAACCAAGTGAGCATGCGCGTCCTCGTCACATGAAAGTTCTCGTCGTCAGGCATCATTTCGGCCTGACAGGCCCCACCAAAGTTCGGACTTCCATCTCATCGCGAAACGTCACTTCCATTGCGGAAGCCTAGACTCCCTCGTCTTTCACTGCGTCCAAGACTTGTTTGAAACATTTGAGCGGAGTACGGCCCAGATATCAGGACACCAATGCGGCGGTAACAGGCAGCGACCATCCGATATACCCACCGAAACCGCCAACGACCATGTCTCAATCCCTCCGACCCTACCTCTCCTGCGTACGCAGCACATTGACGGCCGCCTTGTCGCTCTCAAACTTCGCCTCCCAAGCGTCCGAACGACACAATGTCCCTGAGATCGAAGCCGCATCCTCGCCCGAAGTCTTACTCAACCCACTTACCGTGAGCCGGAATCAGGAAGAGAGAGTACTGGTCGAGCCGTCAGTCAACAGTGTGAGAGTCAGCATACGGATAAAACAGGCGGATGAGATCGAGCATATCTTGGTGCATAAGTTCACACGGTTCTTGACGCAGAGGGCTGAGGCTTTCTTCATATTGAGGCGGAAAGCTGTGCCGGTATGCTATATACTCAGGCCTCAGCGGATGGCTCGTGAAAGGATGGTAGGATAATGGCTGACGATGTTTGATAGGGCTACGACATCTCATTCCTGATCACGAACTTCCACACCGAGGAGATGCTGAAGCACAAGCTGGTGGACTTCATCATCCAGTTCATGGAGGAGGTGGACAAGGAGATCTCGGAGATGAAGCTTTTCGTGCGTATCTCAGCAGGTCCTGACTGTAGCGATACTGACTATAATGCAGTTGAACGCGAGAGCGCGTTTCGTAGCAGAGAGCTTCCTGACACCGGTAAGCCATCATTCGCCCTGCTGTAAGTTGAGCACCTGCTGACCACCTACTACAGTTCGATTGAAATACAATGCTGTCAATACTTGCCATCCAGCCTCTTGTTACTCGTTTGATCTTGCATTTGAGCGTGCTCCGAAGCATGTCCTTCGGCGTCGCGATGGAGGAAGGGAACCTGCTGACATGCAAAGGCGAACGAGATCGGGGCATGGGAGTGGCAAAGAGGCTGCATCAGCGAGCTAAGTGCTTACGTCTTACATGATACAATACAGGAACCGGAATGTCATCTTACAAGATCACACTGTCACCGCATGTGCTCAACTCACGTGCTCATACTGCTGCCTGCTCCACAACGTTTTACGGTAGACCTCGTGTTGTCTACTTGAACACCTTTCAACGATTACAACATTACATCGTTCGCTGTCATTGCTCTAGGTATCAATGCTTGTTGACGCCATGCTCGATGCCTTCACCGTCTAACACTTGACCGTCCCCTGTGGCAGCGGGACTGCGTAGACCGGCATCAGCCTTGCATAATCGGTATGCGGTGCTTTATGAGAGCAACTCTACGATATTCGAGGCTTAGCCTCACCCGCTTCTATAACCTTTGCAGCTGGCCCTCGGCCGTGTGAGCATGCTTGTATACTGGCGACGACTACGGTTGCGGTATTGGTGCTGACTGCGAAGCATATATCCTCCAGTCATCGTCAGAGGCACAACGATCCCTACGACCATACACCATTCTCATCATACCAGCAGTGCATACCAAAGCTGCTTGACAACGGCAAACAGCGGAGAAGAGACACGAATGCATACTTACCGTTCCGCGAGATCCATGAGCATGCTTTCTTATCGTAATGGTGCTGTTCGCGAAGAAGATAGCCATGTAGCCATCAATTCGGGCGAACAGTTCCCAAGACTAAATACCGTTCTCTGTATACCAGTAGCGCATACCAGAGCTGTGCGACGACTGCAAACGACAGAGATGAGACACAATAGCATACTCCCTGCTCTCTAAATCCAATATCCAACACATCTCGGCGGTCAAGACATCCTCACATACCTGGATTATCATAGCTGCATCCCCGAGCCAGCAAGGGTAGGATGTGAGTACGCCCTAAGCATCAGAGCAACCGAGTATCAGGAGAAGCATGAGTAACCTCTCGCGGCATCGGCGTCACCGGCGAAGCGATTCGATAGTCTGGGAAGCGATACGACGGCGTACAGCAGCACGCCTCGTGGCGGAGATGGGCACAGCCTCTGCGATCATCAGAAGACATCTTGCAATTGAGATCTTGCAATCGGTGCCAGCTGGGCCTACCGACGGGCGTAAGGTTGATTTGATTCGAGCTGTGGTACTCGGCGGCAGGACGCCAGGAGGCTGCATTGTTTGCTGGAGATGATGCACGTAGGACGATGACTGGACGCGTAGGATCTCCGGCTGTGGATGGCTGCTACGAGCCGCTGTATTCGGCGTCGTGTTGCGATCGCTGCCACCAGTTGGCGTAGGATGTCGCACTGAGGAGGCAGAGGCCTGGTCAAGCCAGACTCTTTCGACTTCACTTCGAAAGCCAAGCCGGCTTCATCCGCTGGTCATCTCCGTCTCCGGCGCACGGATCCTCCGCCTCGCCGCCTTCTCGCACGCATTTAAAACTTTGCGTTTGTCTCCTTCCACCTTTCACCTTGAACATACACAAACACTGATCGCTCATCCCATAGCACAGTGTCAGTATCACAGGCCAAGACCAGAGCAAGAAACCAACGCCGTCACTCGCACCCGCACTCATTGTCTTCACTGAAGGCACTCGCTCACTAACCTCAAGTGAGCAGTCTCTTCTCGACGAAGCTTCACGTCTACCCACGGCCATACACCCTCAAGCACCTCGGACGAGACAGCGCTCGGAGCAGCGATTCGGCAAGGCACTTCGTGCACAAGAAGATAGACGGTAGAAGGGCAGCGAAGAGTCTCCAAGGAGACATTGAGAGGTCAGTCACTCACCCACCCATTCACCCTCTCACTCATCCGCCCCCGCACTCAAGGTGCTTTCACATGCCAGAAAAAACCTTTCAAGAAAATTCTGCAATCACTACTCCGCATCTCCAACAACATCCGCACCTCCAACAACATCGCACAACCTTTCCGCCCGCCTTCTCAGATTCATCCGCTGACTGTCCGCTCATAGATCGAAGCCGCAAGAGCTTCTGGCAGAACAACCGGAAGTCCTTGTGGACACTTCGCAAACGTAAGTCACCACATCAACAACCCCTCCTGAAAAGACCAGGTTACTGACTCCGGAACAGAAGCTCAAAGCTCGAAAGGCTTGTCTGAGCTCACGGCGGACTGTTCGGATCAGCATACAGCGGTTCATCTGTGCGACTCGACAACGTGAACGAGGAACCAATCCCTGATACACCGGTAAGTTACTCCCTCATCCTTGACTGCACACTCACTGCGCAAGAGCGAAAACACTTCGTTTCAGATTCGAACCCCTGAATCTCGCGCACCTTCCACTTTTGCAAAACGGCCAAGACGCATGACGCTAACTCCCGCTTTGCAAGCAGATTGTAAACAACGCTAGCAACAAACGTGATCACGAGGACCCTCAGGACCCTCCTCCGATCCCCGGCGACCTTGTTTACTTTCGACCTTCGACCTTCACGCCCAATCTCACCCTCACTCCTTTACCCTCGTATTACTTCCGCAACATCTTTACCATCACCCTCAACATGAACGGCGACACGAACAACATGTCAGGAAACTACACCACCGGCGGCAAAGACTTCATGCCGAACAACTCAAGATCATCCGGCAACCCGCGCTACGTCCCACCGCCAATGCGCGAGGTGGAGCGCCCTGGGAGTGCGATGAGCAACGCATCTTTCGTAAGTCAGACCAATGTTGATGGCGGTGTCTCCATCAACGGCATGATGGATCATGCGAAGTCGGCTGCTCGTGCGGGTGCGCATGCTCGGGGTGAGAGCCAGTACACCGGTCAAGGTGGCTACTCCAATGGAGGTGACTACGGCCTGGGTGGCGGTCGTCAGACGGGCCCGAGTGGCTACGGTTCGATGGGTGGTCATGGTGGTGGCGGTGGTTACGTACCGAGGAGCGCATACGCTGGTGGCCCTGGTGGCTCATCCGGCTATGGTGGCAACCAAGGCGCCGGCAACTACACCTTCGGCAACTTCTCCTCGCCAGCCAACCAAGCGAGCCAGGCGTACAACTCGAGCTCGTGGGGATCTGACGCGAGGCCATCGCAGGCTCCTTCCTTCCTTCGCGACAGCACCGGCAACAAGCCCAACTTCGGTGCCATCGGCAGCGGCCCAAGGTGAGTGTTAATCATTGTTTCCATCACTTCACGACCTCAGCTAATGTCTCACAGCCGCGGTGGATTTCCGATGAGCAGCACCACATCCTCCGACTCCGCGCACGACTCCATCCGCGACCTTGATGCGCTTGGCCCGCGCGAGCTCGCCGACCTCATCCGCAACGGCTATGCTGATCCCGGTGACGAAGAGATTGAGCGCTTCGCCGGCCGTGGACGCGCTCGCGGCAACAGCAAGTTCGAGCACCAGAATGCGCCCATGCCACCGAGCATGCTCCAGCACCGCGCGACCCGCTCCGACGCCAACGCTGCCCTTGACCCTAACCACAAGTCGAACACGATCGCTATCGCACGCACTCCGAACACCAAGGGCAATGCCGTCGCCTTCCTTGCTGTTGAGACCCGTCCGCTGCCGGAGTTTTTCATGCACCTCCAGCGCGGTCTCAAGCCTTCCCTCAACGTCTTCTTCCTCGACTTGCCGGTCATCGAGCCATGCCGCTCCGCGGTCGCCACTACCGCCGGCGTGATCCGCATCCGCAACATCCCTTACAGCACTCCGCGTTCGGAGATCACTGCCTTTGTCGGTCGCAACGCGCAGATCGTTAGCATGCCTGAGGGTTCTCCGTACTTCGCGGTTCACATCATCATGGAGCGCCACACCGGCAAGACGATGGATGCCTTCATCGAGTTCTCCAAGGCCACTGAGGCTCAGTACGTCGTCAGCCAGTTCGCGAAGCGCATGACGAACGGCCGTCACCCACGCCTTGGCGATCGCCATGTCGAGGTCGAGCTCAGCTCTCAAGACGACCTCATGAATGAGCTGTTCCCGCGCGCTAAGAACATTCGCTGGGAGGCTGGTACGCCGCACGTTCTCGCGAACAACGAGATGTACTACAAAGACGTGCCGTCTGCGGGCTTCACCGGCTTCTTGCAGGCTGAGGAGATTGTGATGATGGCTAAGCACGCCGAGACTCCCCATCGCGTAAGCATCCCTCCCCACTCTCCCCTCTCACTCATACTGACCGTCGCACAGTCTCCTTTCGCCCAGCGTGCCATCATCCGTGTGTACGAGTCGCACATCTCGACCCTCCACAAGTACCCGTGGTTCGCTCACCACTGCGTCTACATGCTTGAGCGTCGTCTCCTGTTCGACTGCACCCTGTCGCTCACTCGCGCCCTCGTCACCTTTCTCCGGAAGTTTCAGGGCCAGCAGAGCGAGCAGACCAAGCCGACCATGACCACTCTCCAGGAGTTGACAGTGGCTGCTCTCACCTGCCCAGGCTTCTCGGAGTCGCAGAAGGCGTAGATCGTCAATGCTCTGGTCCTGGGTGGTTTCCAGAACCTCACGCGCAGCAACGGCATGAACTTGCGCTTTGGCGGCAACACCTACGCCTCGTCGCAGTGGCCTTTCCAGGTGCTTGCGCGCGACCCGGCCGCTGATGAGCAGCTGGTCAACGTGAGTCGTTCTCCCATGCCTTCTTCCCTTTCTCCATACGAAAGCTGACGTCTTTTGCAGTACTTTGTGCACTTGTTGCACGAGGCCACCACTACGACCGGCCAGACCCTCTCCCTCGCTGAGCAGCACAGCCTGCGCGCCTCCGGCGGCAATGCCGAGGGCCCGTTCGGCAACGTCGAGATCGACTACGGTAAGGCGAAGACCATTGCGGATGTCGGCAAGGTTGAGCTGCAGTACATCGAGGATGTCTTGGGCCGCGTTCTTCCACGCAACTAGGCACTGTTAAGAGCTTGGTTGAAGATGACGACTACATGCATTGATGATTGATGGATGATGGATTGATACCCAGAGGAGATGATGAGTCTCTTGGAAGTTGAAAAGTTGTGCTTGATAACGATTGCTTGGGCACTGGACACTGAGGATGGCGATGCTAAGGAGAGCGATGCTTGGCCAGTGGTTGCCTCAGAGCTGGCGATGGACCGGCATGTACCTGTTGTACAATAGCGAATAGTTGTACGAGTGGTTTCCTAGCGAAGATATCTGTCGTCGTCATCTTTGCTGCGTACAGTCAATGGACTCGCAGGAAAGGTATTGCTCCACCCACGATGGCTCTAGGTCTTCGCAAAGCAATTCTCAGCAATATGTCCCCACGACTCACCAACGGTGGCAGACACAGGCATGCTCACTTACTAACAAAGTGGTCGAGGCATTATTAGGTTGTAGGAGAGTTTACGACGCCACAGCGGGCCACCGGAGACTTTGCATACCTTACTTGCCAATGCACCATCCACGCCGATATCCTAAGTCTCCGTCAACGACTATATATGACAGTCAGAAAGGTCGAAACGTCTGCAGAAAGCGTTGGGGCTAATTACTCGGACGTTTTTGCATGAGTCGTTGGGCTACGGTACTCCTCGCGGTCATCTCTATTGTTATCTTACTCATTACCTTATCTATATCTGGAGTGAAACCCATCGACATGAGTGCGTTCACCGAAGCCAATAGGAACGCCTTCAAGTAAGACAAGCCAACCCTGCCGATATCGCCAGAGCCGTACGTCGCTGACAGCGTGCCAGCGATCTCTCAGCAAGTTACAACAGCAAACCATGGCAGCACAAGCTCTCTCAACAAGTCAGCGATGCTCTCCAACTACGAAAGGACTGGCTCGGTGTCGACTGGTCCAAGCCTGACGATGGTCGCGATGTCAGACTGCTCGACTACGCTTGCGGGACTGGAGCGATCACGAAGGCTCTTGGACCATTCGTCAACACGATCCGCGGTATCGACATCAGTGAGAATATGGTCGAGAAGTACAACGAGGCTGCGAAGTCCTCTGGAATGAAGCCAGAGCAAGCAAACGCTGTCGTCGGAGACCTGCTCGCGAAGGAGGTACCCGAGCATCTCACCGGTGCAGACTACCAAGACTTCGACGTTGCCGCCATCGGGTTAGGAGTCCATCACTTCGAGGATCCAAAGCTTGCCATCAAGCGGCTGACAGAACGCTTGAAACCCGAGACAGGCGTGCTCGTCATCATAGACTTCCTACCTTTCGAAACTTCCCAGGACATGGGTGACATGGCTCATACGATCAAGCACGACGGTTTCACTCAAGAGCAGATGGAGAAGCTCTTTATCGACGCTGGTCTCGAGGCTTTTGGCTTCGGTGTTCTACCGGAGCGTGCTAGGATGGAGTTGAAGTCGGGCGTCAAGGAGCGGACGATCTTCATTGCGAAAGGCAGACGAGCGCCTACGGCATATGGTAAGCTCAAAAACTGGTTCTTGGGACTGCAAGGTGACTTCTCCGGACAGTTCGGGATGCGCGGACCGGATGAGCAACAATATGTGGCGAATAGGCCAGATCCTATATTTGAAAAGTAAGGTAGCTACTGATGAAAAGCATGTGGAGCATTGATGTGCTTGAGAATTTCTATGTCATACATACGTTAACGTGGAGCACGTCATTCATAGAGCTGCCATAATGAATCTTGCAGAACAGCAGCCCGTCATACTCGGCTGTCGCGCAACTGATAGTACTGCAGGCCGGGAGGTGGCCTTGAGATGTGCAATGCCGGACTGCGCCACATTGGCCATCGCTGCTTCGTATGACCCTTTGCCTCGGCTGCCGTCTCGCTTCATCGAGCCTGCTGCTCCCAAACCCGCAGATACGGGCTCATCATCCGCAAGCATGTTCCTCATCGCCCAGCACCCTGTCCTCTGGTATGCGGCCGCCGTACACACCGCCATCGAGAATCCAGCCTTCGTTATCGTCTTGATCCATTTGGACTCGTCGCCACGTGGTCGGCTTCTCTCTGACGGCGTCCTTGCCCTTCTCCTCTCGTGCTACTGGTCGAATCAACCCCTTCGCGAGCGGATTGTTGCTGAACGCTCCCTGCCCACCATTCTCAGGTGCTGGAGTCTGGTAGTCTTCTGTCTCCGCCTCATCATCAGCAGAGAAGTCAGGCTTCTCCACGTCAGCCATGCGTCTAACGATCTTCCCGCCTTTCAGGTCGATGGAAGCAACAACCTTCCGCTTCTCGTACTCCGGCCTCGCTGACCACTCCATCTCGCGCAGCATCTTTTGCTGACGCTTGAGCTGCTGTGCGCGCTCGGCAGGCGACGCCCACATGTTGGTGCCTGACGTCGGTATGTCGTAGTCTGCGGCTTCGTCATGGACCTGTGTACGCCGAGCATTGTTTGCTTGGAATGTGAGCAGCCGGTCTCGATGTGCCTTTGCTTGAGTTGCACCTTCGTCATCCGAACCAACTGGTGTAGCAGGCTGCGATGAGAGCGGCGAAGACCGAGAAGACGAAGTCTGAGCCAGGAAGTCTCGTCCCGTGAACGCTCGAGCTTTGCCATGAGCGACGTCAGCCTTCTTGTGAGTGGCATTGTTGGCCTTCATCTTCTCTTCGCCGCGCTCATCCTTGAGGACCCGCAGCACCTTATTGACATCGTCTCCGCTCAAGATGGGGTTACCGCAGAAGGTACATGGTCCAAGGCCTTGCTTCACGCAGATGATCTTGCCGCAGTTCAGGCAGTTCGGCGCAATGTCGAGCAGTGGGTGGCGAGTGGCCATGCAATTACACTTGCGCTTCTCGTTCTCGGCTTCACTCATTGACAGAGAAGGATTGGTCTGGACCTCCAAGCTTCTGATAGCGCTGTCCAGATCCGACAATGCAGTAGAAGCTCCGTGCATCGCAGTACCACCCGTAATGTTGACCTTCGTCTTCGGTGCCGGAGAAGCTGCTCTGGAAGATTGTGCAGAAGATGATTTGCGTGGCGCAAGCGAGTCTGAGATCAATGCTCCAGCAGCAGAGGGTGGCGGCTTAGAGGTGATGGGCTTGGTGGTCGCAGAAGCATCGTCGGTGATAAGCGGCATCTTGGTCGCATCCGGTGCCTTCTCACGCAACGCCAGGTTGTCTGATACCTGCTCCTTGTGTGTCTGTCTTTGCCGCTCTGCTCTCGGCATGTAGTCTTCCTCGTTGCGCTTCTGGTACGCTGAGCCCATCCCACTTTGGTCCTCCACTCGCCTCGCAGGTAGCGCATGGATGTTTGCCTTCTTCTTGCCACCCCTGCCGCCTCTGTTACTTGTTCGAGGCATCCCAGGTATTGATGCCGGCGCAGGCGATTGTTGTCTGCTGCCGCTCGCGGCCTGCGTCGTTGGTTGCGATGAAGCAGGCGCATTCGGCCGCCTCATGTTGAAGCTTGAGATGAATTCCAACGCCTTAGGTTCGTCACCCAGCATGTTTTTGAGGTGATCAGCCGCGGCATCCTTGGGTAGAGTGTCCGCATATTGGATGATCTGCTTCACGCTTTCATCATCCAGAGGGAGCAGCTGCTGGAGGCGTGGAACAGCCCAACCCTCGAGTGAACCCGACATTGTGGATTTGACCTTTTTCAGCACTCGGGCTCGACAGGATTATCGTCGCTGTAAGGCCGCAGTATCAGCAGTGTAGCCTGCTGTCGTGGAGATGGTTGTCGCAGCTCAAGTTGAGTGGAATATTTTGGTGTGGTATGTTGAGTCGACGCCCAAACCTACACCTCCTCCTCCAGCCTGATATCTGCCCAGTATTAGTCGCCGATCCAGTTATTCCTGTTTGCGACACCGCCGTCGTACTCACCTTGGGACGAAGGTCACGCAGCGTCACGATCCACGAGCCCAAACAGTCCCGCGACGGGTGTCGCCGTCCTGGCCGCTCTTTCGTGCCGTCCCTGAAAGATGACCACGCGAACAGACGCTCCCAGAGCGAACGTGGGCCGTTCCGTAAGCCATCGCGGCGACACCTAAGTTGAACTTCAGACGTAGAACTTGCAAGTTGTAGACAAGAACAATCACAACGACGCAAAGTTGAAAGCCAAAGCTGGAGTTGATCCGCCACATCGTACACTTTGCAGTAACTACCCATATACTAATCTACCCGATTCCTTTGCCTCTGTTGCCAGAGCTATGCCCATTCTTGATGAGCGAGAACATTAGCTAACACCAATGCCACCCCTTTCGCTAGAGTGTCGAAGAAGAATCATTGCTCTTGTGGTATTCGCGCCCAAGGAAACTTTTCGCCCGTTGCTGATGAAAAGGACAGAAGCCTCCCGATGCTGTAATGACAGTCGCTGAATAGCTGGACCACCGAAGAAAACAGTTATAGCCACCCGAAAACATCATCAACGCCTTGCAGGAGAGAGCCATGTATCGAACCTTGCGCCCAAGGAAATCGTCGCACCCGAGTGTGTCGTAGTCGCAAGTATTATCCCGCCGGACACGCAGCCAGGCCTAAGAAGCCTGCTCCTAGGCCGTCTGCAAGTCGTCTGTCTGAACGCCGACGTCCTTCATCTCGCCGTTCCGTCTCTTCGCCTCCTCTTGCTTCTCGGCACCGGTCGTGGCAGTGCCGTCGGACTCCTTGCTGTGATCGTCTGCTGAACCAGTCAGCCTTCCGTTCACACCGGTCCACGATTAAGCGCCTGGACCATACTCGTATCCGTCGTCGTGCGCTCCTCCTGCGCCTTCAACGCTGCCAACGC
>JAKLLW010001721.1:0-12354 GCA_022814695.1 Neocatenulostroma microsporum
TGGAACTGGAACCATCAGCTGCGGTATTTGAACTTGTCGGGCAATAAGCGGTTGGAGATCAAGCCTAGTGCGCAGGCACTGAGTGGCAGGGAGAACAGAGACCTGACGGACTTCTCGTCGCTTACGAATCTGAGGATCCTTGGGTTGATGGACGTCACGCTCACTATACCGAGCGTGCCGGACCAGGCGCCGGACCGGAGAGTGAGGACTGCTGGGAGCATCATTGGCACGACTATGCCGTATGGTATGGCAGATACTCTTGGCCGCAATGAGCACCTTTCGACGCTTGATATGGTCGTGCCACGGTTCCGAGGTCACGAAGATGAGACACTCATTGGGCTGTTCGATGGGCAGTCACTGTCTTCTGGTGGCAGCAGAGTCGCCAAGTACCTGCACGAGAAGTTCAAGTCGCACTTCATCGGAGTCCTAGAGAACCTATCCGCGCATGAGACACCGGTCGACGCTCTGCGGCGGACGTACTTAGGCTTGAACAAGGAGCTAGCGACGGCAGCGACGCAGGCACTTGATGCGAAAGAGCATCCTAGCAGCGCGCTCGTGCACCGAGGTAGCGTCTCGGGCCCAACCTTGGAAGAGGACGACCTCAACTCTGGGAGCGTTGCGACGGTGATGTACCTTCACGGCATGGAGCTGTACATGTCGAATATTGGCGACGCGCAGGCTCTGCTCATCCAGTCTGAAGGTGGCCATAGAGTCATGACAAGGAAGCACGACCCAGCGGAGACGTCTGAGCGTGCTCGCATTCGGGAGGCTGGAGGCTTTGTTTCGCGACAAGGCAAACTTAACGACCAGCTTGATGTATCTCGTGCTTTTGGATATGTCCAACTTACACCTTGCGTGATAGCAGCGCCGCACGTGTGCAAGGTGGACGTTAAGGAATCGGACGAGATGATCTTGCTGGCTTCGCGAGAGCTTTGGGATTACCTGACGCCTGACTTCGCTGTCGATGTCGCCAGACAAGAGCGCGGTGACCTGATGCGAGCGGCACAGAAGCTACGTGATCTTGCCATTGCTTTTGGTGCGACTGGGAAGATCATGGTGATGATGGTGGGCGTGTCAGATCTACGCAAGCGGGAAAGGGCTCGCTTCAGGACGCACAGCATGAGCATGGGTCCTTCCGGTTCGCCTGACGACTACTTTACCACTGTCGCTCGGAAAGGCAAGCGCGGCCGGGATGCTGTCGGCGATTCGAAGCTCGCACGTCTTGATCAGGAAGTTGATGCACCTATGGGAGACGTCACGCTGGTGTTCACGGATATCAAAAACAGCACCATCCTTTGGGAGACGTACCCGATCGCCATGCAGTCAGCCATCAAGATGCACAACGAGGTTATGCGACGACACCTCCGAATTATTGGTGGGTACGAGGTGAAGACCGAAGGTGATGCATTCATGGTCGCCTTCCCAACAGTCACCAGCGCGCTGCTTTGGTGCTTTACCATCCAGAGTCAGCTGCTCGAGGTGCAATGGCCACAAGAGATTATGTCAAGCGTCCACGGCGAGGAGGTGCAGGACGCTGATGGCAATGTCATCTTCCGTGGTCTCAGTGTGCGCATGGGCATTCACTGGGGACGACCCGTGTGCGAGATCGACCCAGTGACCAAGCGTATGGATTATTTCGGACCCATGGTCAATCGAGCCGCTCGTATCGAGAGCGTTGCCGATGGGGGCCAGATCTGCGTGTCTTCCGACTTCATCCAAGAAGTACAAAGGATGCTGGAAAGCCATATCGAAACCGACAGAACAGGCTCGACAGGTTCTGAAGACACCCTCAGCGACGATATAATGAGCCAAGCCATCCGCCGTGAGCTGCGGTCACTGAGCAGTCAAGGCTTCGAAGTCAAAGATCTTGGGCAGAGGACACTGAAGGGTCTTGAGAACCCTGAGTACATCTACTTGATGTACCCGCACTCGCTGGCCTCACGCTTGGTGGTGCAACAACAGAAGGCCGAGGCTGAGTCTCGCGCCCACTTGGAGCATGAGCAACATGCGACCAAGGCTCGCAACAGCGAGCTCACGATCGACACGGAGAATGTTTGGGATCTCTGGAGCGTTAGTCTCAGGCTAGAGATGCTTTGCAGTTCTCTCGAGAGCACTGGCAGCACGTCACTGAAGGCGCCCGAGACGGCGTTGCTGGAGAAGATGAAGCATGGTGGCGGTGAGATCACCGATCGCTTCTTGGTCAACTTCGTCGAGCATCAGATCAGTAGGATCGAGGTAAGCCGTACCGTGGACCGTCGTACCAGAAGAGCATCGCTGACTTGACATCGCAGACTTGTATCTCCTCCCTCGCGATCCGCAACATGATTCGGCCATTCAAAGATGGCATGCTGGAAAAGGCATGTCCAATGTCAGACATCCTCACCGACTTGACCGGCCAACTTGAGGAGTTGAAGCAGATGAAGCTACAGGCTGACTTCGATATGGCGCCTTCGTAGCGCATTTCTTGTTCTTGTGCTTTTTGAGCGTAGTACGACTTTGGTATTCATCGCAAGGCGTTGGAAGGTGGGCAACTGTACCAGTACGGACAGGTTTCGAGGCTGCTGAATGATGTCACGCCGTTCATGATTGGGGGTCATGTGTAAGGCACTGGATAGCTTGAGGTTTCGTTAGGCTCGCATATTGTAGCACGTTGAACGTTATCCCTGGCTCGTGGGTAGCGAGTCTCAGGTTGACCTGGTGGCTTTCTTTGACGCCAACGCATCAGTGAGCTTATTGGTATGGTATGGTCCGGTATAGGGGTCTATACCATACCGTACCGATAACAGCGACCTCCATACCAGTAATACCACGGTCACCGCTTCCCAACCGGGTAGCGACAGCGAGGTGGATGCCAAGCCTCGGGCTGCCACTGCGGAAGCCTGGAGAAGCGAAGCCAGTATCGTAGTATACGCCCTACACTAGACTGCCGACAGCGACGTACCGCAGCAGCACAGGTTCGTCGTCGTCGCCGTCGGTACACCCTTGGCAAGCACTTTTGGCGGCGCTGTGCTTGCCGTATTAGGCTTATTAGTGGCCAACGGTGACCACGACCCTTATACCATACCATACCAATTAGGGAGGACCCCCATACCATACCATCCAATACCAGCCGGTAACCATACCGTACCATTGACGCCATACCAATACGCTCACTGCAACGCATTGCTATGGTAGTGTGAACAGTCTCTGGCCGACTTCTTCGTCTGAATGTCGAGAACAACAAATCCTTCGTGCGTGGTTGGGTACCAGCTCTGCATCGCCGGAAGTCTGATCGTTCTTTCTCCACGAGCCGCAGCGCACATGCTGTGCAACCTGGAGGCACCTGCCGCCCCACTATTATTCAGGACTTCGTGCACGCGCGTTGCAAGATTAAATTCTTGTTACATCTGTTCGTGATGGTACAGTAACTTATCCTCGACAGATGTACGCTTTGCGAACAACATAGTAGCAAAGATAAACCTTGATGCGCTCAGCGCTGAGCAGAGAGCGAAAATCAGAGCGACTCGGAAATATAAAGCATCATATACACGAAAGCCAAGGCAGAAAAGAGAAACTGGTGAGTTCGTTGTCGTCCGTTCCTGCTGCTGGGTCTGACTTACGCTCCAGGCGACCTCGATGCTATCGCTAGGGCGCAAGTCATGAACGAGCGCAAGAGCTCCTGGGCCCGAGCAGAGAGAGCCAGTGAGCTTATTGGTATGGTGTGGTTTGGTGAGCGGGGTCTCACCTTACCAAACCAATAGCATCGACCTCCTCACCACTATCACCACGGTCACCACTTCCAAATCGGGTAGCGACGGCAAGGTGATCCGGAGGACCGCTCAGAAGGCTCCAAAACCCTATAGTCCTTCTTCTAGGACCGCAAGAGTAGAGAGCTCGCACTTAGTAAGCCTTTAGGTCTAGTGTCGCTGCCTACCTTGTTGTCGATGTACTGCGAGCGGAGCGAGCTCCTCCGGCGGTATGTTGGCCTGCTTCACAGGTGGCGTACTTACCGGATTAGGCTTATTGGTGACTATTGGCGTCTTCAAACCAAACCACGGTACCCCATTCACCACCACCGACCACCACCTACCGGTCACCCACCACCATCATTGGCACCATACCAATAAGCTCACTGGAGAGAGCAGCTAGGCGGGCGACCAGCGACGGCTATCAAGCGGCAATGTTGATCCCGGAGAGCGATGGCAACCAAGGCGAAGAAGGCGTTCCCTACAAGAAGCGCCGCCTCATGACCCAGCGCGAGGCCTCTGCCTCAAAACTTGATATGGCGGCAACCACCGATAAGTCGTCTTCTCACAACAAGAGTTCAGCTTCAAAATGTCAGCATAGCTTTCCCACAGTCGATGATGATGATGATGATGATGAGGTCGACCGTACCGGGGTGCTGCTATCCATCAAGCGTGAAGCTTCCACGGACTCACGTTTCGAGATGCTGAACGAAGCTGTCGTGCAAACCGAATCGGACACTCCTGAAAGCGGCGAACGCGACTTTCCAAAGACCAGCATACGCCGGCGGCCACCCACGAGATCCGCGCCCAGATGTGAAGAGGACTTCGACGACAGCGAGCAGCGATCAGACGGTGACCCAGCCCCAGCAGGCTCAGGCATGTCACCGGATCGGACGGTCACAGACAAGGCGCGACTCGACCGCACAGAGGGGCTCCCGCCTCTCCAGCGTGCAGCTCGGGATCAGAATCCCGGCATCGAGGTACTACACCCAACCGTCGTGCAAGCCGTACCACGATGCCGCAGCATGCCACGGTCTATGAAGTCGGAGGTTTCGTCCGGGTCTGATCTCGGGAAGCAGGAACGAAAGCTGAAGCTACGACGTATTGCTCTTGGGAAAGAGCGGATCGAGCTGGAGAAGAAGCGATTAGCATTGGAGACGGAGGAGCTTGAGCTTGAGATGGAGGCGGTTCACTGAGTGTAGCTGGCTGTGCAAGCAGCATGTGAGCGACTTCATGAGTACCATGTGAGCTGGACTGTCGGATCTGTCGGACCGTGGTGAGCGGCAGAGCAATGAGCGGTGAGGGGCGACGGAAGAACATGCACGACCACGTGATGGCAGCGGTACGTCCGCCTCGTTGTCAGTGAACTCGACATTAGCAACATACGACCGTGGAGTACATCACAGTGAGGACTCGTGATACACCCAACATTGAGCTGGATGTACGATGATTGTAAGTTTGAGGTGATCATATTGTTCACGAGGCAGGCACGCTAAGATGAGCAGCCCCACATCTCAACCAAACAGCCCACCTGGCCGAGTGACCCAAGTCGCCGACTGTTTTTGACCAGGCACAAACGCAACTGATGGTACATCCTGTCATCACCACCAGACGTCAACACTATGAATTCTACTCCAACGGCGGCGCAGCTCAAGGCTCGGGCTGCATCTGCACGATACATCAAAGGATTGAGGGCACGAGAGGCAGCCGGTATGTTAGAACGTACAGTGCCGAACACACCGCCCGAAACTGACCGCATTA
The DNA here is from genome assembly GCA_022814695.1 of Neocatenulostroma microsporum. Classification (NCBI taxonomy): domain Eukaryota; kingdom Fungi; phylum Ascomycota; class Dothideomycetes; order Mycosphaerellales; family Teratosphaeriaceae; genus Neocatenulostroma; species Neocatenulostroma microsporum. The sequence goes on from JAKLLW010001721.1 coordinate 5,487, forward strand.
CGAGGTGACCCTGAAGCGATCGCGATTTGCGAGAAGCGAAGAGCGAACGACAGGAAGAGGCCGGACAGGCGGAGGAAAGCATCTCGCGCAAGCGGAACAGCAGCTCACACAGCCGCCAGAACCGAAAAGAGTCAAGGCCATGACAGCAACTCGAATGGCTCATCGTCGTTTCACAGTGGCGGCGAGATGTCTGACCTTGACGCCGAGGACCGGCCTCACAAACGCCAAAGGGCAGCGCCCAAGCGCACTCGTGGAACACAGAGCGCCAGCAATGCCGACAATCCCCTTATCCAGGCCCCGAAGACTCTGAGCACAACATCGTCGGTCGATAGCACAGGCAACCCCTCTCCCGTCGCAAAACTCCAGACGCCTGTCGACCAAGATGATAGCGAGCCGGCGCTAAGCTCGCTCCAGCCCAGATCGGCCAGATCGCAATCGACCTCCACTGGGGTGAGGCAGCCAAGCAGCCGCAGAGAGCCTGGGCTAGCGATCAAAGAGGAAAGTTCAAGCGGGGCTGCTGCCATTGTCGACCTGTGCGACTCGGACGAGGATACCAAACCTCCTGTAGAGCCTCAAGCGTTCCAGCCTCTCCTCAACGCTCGATCAAACGAGAAAAAGGAGGAGCTCGAGGCAAGGCTTCGCCGGATTGCTCTCCAGAAAAGGGAGCTTGCGCTACAGAAAGAGGAGATCGCGCTGCAGAAGGAGGAGATGGATGTGGAGATGGAGCTGAGGCGCTTGTGATCATCAAGAGGATGAATAGTAGACGGGATGTCTCGCGTACTGCCTTGCTGCCAGATACTGCTGCAACCCCAGCAGGCTCAGGGGTTTGTACGGAAGCGGCAAGCCTAATGGGTAGCGAGAGAGCAGTATGTACACCGTGTAGTAATGTTCAAAGCTCCATACCACTGACGACATATACTGGTAGATTGTTGACCCAATGCTTGCAATTGTGGAAAGCAAAAATCGGCGAGCATGTGAAAGGGCTAAGCACAAAGTTTTTGCAGCATAAGAGCACACTCTGTCAGAGCTTTGCAATTCTGTAATCGAGATTCTCAACTTCATTCCCACATCGGCGCCTATCATAACTGCACGTTGGTGAACAGCTCATACGACCCAGTATGGCTCCGCCACTTGACCTGGACACCCTCACCCCAGAGCGACGGGAGTACATCGTCCGCAGACGCGAACGGGCTGATAGGTCGAGAAAGAACATCAAGGCGAAAGCGGCGGCCGGTATGCACGAGGTGGGTGTTGGTCAGTGATTCAGACTGACAGTCCTACTAGGTGATCCCGATGCCATTGCCTCTTTGGAATGGTCGTGGAACAGTGACGGCTTGAGAGCTCGACGCGCAAAAGCTAGGGCTTCGAAACTAGCTGTGCCCGACGAGCATATGAGAGCTGAGGGGAACGAAGCCGACAGTGGAGAATCGATGGTGTATGACAGGGATGCCACCTACTCTCCTCCGGCCGAAGAGAGTGATGGAGATGTGGAAGCAGACTTGGCAGCTTCGAGGCCCAGGAAGCGAAGAGTCCTCGGAACTCGCTCTCGAACCGCTACCAGGATAGACGGTACCGTCGCGCCTGCTGCAGTTGCGGAACCAGCTGAGATCACACCCGCCTCCGACCAGCCGACTGCTACTGTTGACACTGGCACGAACGTCTCTGCGTCCTTTACTGGAGCTTCGAATGAGCTCACTCACGAGAGGGAGCCCTCCATCGCCGTCAAGACTGAAGGATCTTCTCGCCAGATTGCCGATATCGTGGATCTGTGCGACTCAGACGAGGAGGATACTGTGCCTTTGAAGCTCGAGCCTCGACCGCAGCCCGCCAAAGCTGACAACAAACGCAAAGAGCAGGAGCTGGAGATGAAGCTGCGTCGCATCGAGCTAGAGAAGAGAAAAATTGCGTTGCAAGAGCAGGAAATGGATGTCGAGGTGGAACTGATGCAATTAAGATCATAGTGATGGAGTGCGGCACACGACGGCTCCATGGCTCCATGGTCGAGCGCGGCAATTGCAGAGTATGCTCGATTGTAGCAGCTCGATTGTAGCAGGTCTGGAAATGGTTTGCATAGAGTGGAATACTGCAAGATTATGAAGCCAGAGACAGTGGGTGGCAGCATGGAGCACTTGAGCGTGTGCCGGCGTACATCGCTGCACATGAACGGCGATCGTGCTTCTGTATTTATCTTTTTCGATGAGAGTGCCTTCATGTTACATGTAAGGCTAGCAAAGCGCATGCTTGACGTAATATTCAATGTACACTCACGTGCACTATGCCCCACTTTTGACCTAGAACCTTGCAAGGGTCGTGCTTTCCATCCAACATCCCACTTCTCGGAATTCAGACACAGGATACCCTTCCCACTTTGCAACGTCTCTATGCTTCCAACAAGCCTTGGGCCGTCGGGCAGCCCTACCACGCCTACGAAACGTCCTTGATAGCAATTGGGCTGCTGAAAAGGTGGGCTGCGCCTCGTCACCTGCACGGCCGGGTGTAGCTGCAAGGCAAACAAATGCTGTGCCCCGGTGAGCTGGCGCCCAATGGGATAGCTCTCCAGCCTTTCTGCAGTAACTTCACTTTCAACAAATCTTACAGAACAAACTGAGGAACAAACTGAACATTTAACTTCTTCAGCTCGAACATGGCTCGCCCATACCCTTCCCATGGCGGCCGCTCAAGAGACAGTGCTGCTCAGCGACCGCCAGCTGCTCGTGATCCACCGGTCAATCATTCACGCCGCACATGGACCGATAATGGCGTGCAATACACCATGGAGACGACCAGCTACACGGGTCCAGAAGTCTCATTCGGTGCCATGAGCGGCAGCGCTAACGGTCTCCTCAACGCCTTCTTCGCACCAGACGAGCGAGCATCACGCCCACAGCTTTCGGGGTCGAGAGGCTTTGGTACCGGTCTTCTAGGAACGGCGTTCAACTTACTTGGCGCCGTCAATGACATGCGCCATTCTAATCATGCCCGCGAACCCTACGTCAGCAACCGGACACGGCAGGTGCAGTTCGAAGACTACGATGATGATGAAGACGGGTATGAAGATGATCTGGCGTACGGCGAGCCAGCTCCACCACGAAACTCTAGCACTACTGGCAAACCACGCTCTGTGTTCTCACGCTTCAGAGACAAGCTGTCAGAAAAAAGCCAGCGACCTCGGAAAGAACGTCACAATAGAGACGCTTCACCAGCGCGGCGACAGCAGAAGAGTCGAAGAGACTCTTTTCAGACGGACGATCGGGAGCCACGTTGGGCTCAAGCACATGCTCAACTTGACCAGGAAGATGACAGCACAGAGTATGAAGCCTACGATCGTGGCCATCGACGACCGCGGCCAAGTCGAATCGACTCCGGCCGGACAGACATGTTCCAGGAGCTTGAAGATGCAGTCGAGTATCACGAAGCTCAGGCGAGTAGGGCCAGAAAGCGACTCGAACGAGCGTCTCGGGTGCCAACGCGGGACACGGCGTATCTCCAGCGCTTATTGAACGATCTGAAGATGCACGAGCAGTATCTGGCCGCAGCTACGCAGGATCTGGAAGCAGAGAAGGCTGGCATACAAAGAAGAAGCTCACACCGTCAAGCGCCGCATCACGCTCGACCACGGGCGCAGAGACAGCCTTCTGGCACGGTAGATGAAGACTTCGATGACATGTTCTCGACCAGCGGCTTCGCTTCGTTGGGTGGGCGGCCAAGGAGTGCCCATCCCTTCTTTGCTGAGCTACACGACTTCCATGAACCCGACGCTTTTGTGAATCCGCTCTTTGGCGCTTTCGGCGGCCCCTTTAGTACATTCGGGCGCCACTCCATGTTCGGAGATGATTTCGACCGCTTCTTCGCCATGCCTGGCCCTTCCTCCCATGGCACCCAGAGGAAGCGGCCACGCTCTTTTTACGCCGGTGGTGGACAGCAGCCACGGTCTCAGCCAAGTCCAGGCTTCGCGGCATACATGCCAGCGCCTCCGCCGACGCCACCAGCGACACTGATGACCCCGAATGAAGCGAAGCGGCTGTTCAAGATGTACAATGATCAGTGGAGCATCTTGGCGCCATATGACCCGAACATTCCGTACCCTACCCGGGGCCTACACGCACCAGCTCTGCTGTCTCGTGAAACCCTATGGGCGCCCACCGGGAGCTCACATCCAGCGACATGGTCTGAGGAGATGGTTATGCAGGCCAATGCGCAGCTCTTCTTCCTCAATGCTGTCAATATAGTGCCACAGTACACTGAGGCTGGTGGCAGGCTAGAAATGGGTTATGACAAGGCTAAAGCTACGCCCGGGCAGGTCCAGCAGCTGATCAGTATGTTGAAGAAGGAGAAGACTAGATGGCATTCGGATCGTTTGGGCAGAAGGAATGGTGGCAAGGCTGGGCCGAACGAGGCGTTACAGAGTGACCCACGGGCCAGAGCGGTGTTTCACGCGGTTTGTGAGCTTATGGAGACTGCACAATAAGCGGAGAAACGATAATGGAGATGGGTCAACGACGGAGATGAAGCCTTGGAGGCTGTACGACCAATGGCCTGATGCGACATGCACCTAATGCTTACTTGCGGTTTCGGCGATATCGTCCCTCATAACTGTCATTGGCCCCATCAATGCCATGCAGCACCTCGATACCGGAGTCCTTTCGCTTCTCAAATACCTCACAACTTCGCCTCTCCATTGATCACCTCCTTCAACAACGTCAACGCCTCGACAGCAAACCTCTTCATGTTCCCTACCCTATCTCCTCCCAGTCCTGTATTCAACTCCTTGGTGAAGCATCCCTTATCGCAGTCCACCGCTAATGCCACATATCCTGGCTTCCTATTTGGCGTATTACCGCCTGTCGGCCCTGCAGTCCCTGACTCTGCGATCGTATATGTCGACTCCAGATCCTTCCTCACATGCTTCGCCAATCCGCTGACGATATCTGTTGTCGGACCTTTGTAGTTTGCTATCGTCTCTTGCGACCAGCCGGCGTAGGCTATCCGAGATGGAAGTGTGTACAATGTGAGACCGCCTTTGTAGATGCCCGAGGCGCCAGGTGTGCTGAGGATTGAAGAGGAGATGAGACCACCTGCAGCGGTTTCGGCTATGGAGATGGATTCATTGCGTTCCTTCAATAGGGAGCTGATCTGGTTGAGCACTTCGCGGATCTCGGCGGGTGGGAAGTCTTGATCAGATGATGAAGACATATTTCGTGAGGATGGTACTGAGTTATGGATTGGAAGGCGTCTCCTGATGGAAGATATCTGAGGAGTATGGTTGCAAGGTGTCTGATAGGGCAAGGTGGAGCTTGAGCGGTCGAGGGTTGCTCTCGAAATGTAGCTTACATGTAATCGTTGACAAGTCCGAGTGATTGCAAGCTTACTGGCAGACCTTACGAGATACACCGGCTTCATTCAATCCAACAGTGTACACAACAGAAGCTCACAGCTTGCGATATCGTGCCTGCCGAGTTGCGCTGTCAGCTGTACGTCACTGCGGGGATGGTGGGGCCATAGACGAGGATCCCTGTCGGGCCCTATTAGGTCACACAACATTGTACAGAGTACCTTAAGGTAAACTCCATTACCGGCCATGGCAAGATGATTGAAGAGGGTTAATTATTTGGACAATGGCACTCGAGCGTTCCTGGATAGCTGATGTGCAATGAAGCGGTGGACGACTTTGGTCCCAAGATCGCTACAGCTATCTGGCCGATACAAAAGTGGCATAGCACGACATGGAGCACATATCACTTCAAGGACCGCCAGCATGAACACCAAGAGCTTCCCGGCATCCTTTATGCGCGGTGGGACATCCAATGGCCTCCTGATTCACCGGAACGACTTGCCTGCCGACGAGGCCAAATGGCAGCCCATCCTCTCGAGCGCTATGGGCTCGCCAGACGGCTATGGGAGGCAGCTGGATGGTATGGGCTCTGGCATCTCATCTACGAGCAAGATCTGTGTGGTCTCGAAGTCAGAGCGTGAAGACGCCGATGTCGATTACACGTTCGTCCAAGTCGGCATCACGGACGGCTCGGTGGACCTCGCAGGGAACTGCGGTAACATGTCTTCCGCTGTTGGACCGTTTGCGGTTGATGAAGGTCTACTGAAAGGTCTCGAGCGTAGCGCAGGCGGCGAGACGACTGTACGCTTGTTCAATACAAACACGTCCAAGGTTCTGCACTCTACCTTCAGCACCAGCAAATCCGGGACGTATGAGCCGCGTGGAGACTACTCCATTGACGGTGTACCTGGCACAGCATCTCGCATCACGTTGTCCTTCCTTGATCCCGGTGGTGCGAAGACGGGCAAGGCACTGCCCACTGTTCAGGCAGTGGACGAGCTTGAGTTGCCAGGCGGAGACATCATTCAAGCTAGCTTGACGGATATTGCCAACCCCGGCGTCTTCGTGCTCGCTTCAGACGTCGGTGTGCCAGGAGACATACACCCAGACACCCTGGGCTCGAATGCCGAGTTGATGGCTCGTTTGGAGACCATACGCCAAGCCGGAGCACGCAAGATGGGTCTTGACCCGGAAGTGCAAAGCGTACCGAAGGTCATCTTGCTTTCTAAACCCACGCAGGAAGCGGTAAACCAAGGCGTCAATATCGTCTGCCGTGCATTATCAATGCAGCAAGCACACAAGGCTGCTCCACTCACACTTGCGCTCAACCTCGGTGCGAGCTGTAGGATCCCTGGCACTCTGGCTCATCAGACGGCGGTCAACGCTGAAGGGAAGGAGTCAGTAGTCGTTGCGCATGCGAGTGGCAAGCTTGAGGTTGGCAGTGTGATGAAGGATGGTGAGATTAGGAGTGCGCTCTTGCATCGCACGGCTAGGCTGTTGATGAAGGGTGATGTGCATTTTCTTTGAGAGCTAGAA
>JAKLLW010001722.1:0-12256 GCA_022814695.1 Neocatenulostroma microsporum
AGATCGAGGGGCTGATCATGAGGGCTGATGAAGTCAGAGCGAGTCAGGTCAATGGTGGGCTGGACAATGATGAGGAGGTGTGGTTGAGGGAGGTCTTCTCGAGAACTGGAGATGAGATTAGGGTGCTGTTGAGCTAGGCTACACCGCCAACGCTGGCTCTTCAATGCGAGCGTTGAAGCACGTACGGCCACGAACCCATCTTGACCCGATGCAGTATCAGAGCGCCTTGCTCTGATTCCCGCAAACGCGCTGCATCAATCCTAGCATTGCGACTGCCTCTTTCAAACAAAATCGCACTCGTCGTAGTCCTCCTTATCGCCGGACTGTGTCTGGCAGCTTGATCAGGCAGACCCAGCCGCAACATGCTTCCGCGCCTCCTTCGACGAACCCGCACTCCTGACCACCATTACATATCTCCTAACGCCACTCAACCCAGACGAATTCGGTTGTTACCTGACTCCCCGAGCGCCACTCCACCCAGTCGACCAGGTCGCCGATCGTGATGCCTTGGCTGTTCTCAATGCAGGCAATCTTGGTCTCCGCCATTGGGACACAACCGCTCAACTTCCAGTAGTCGGACCCGTCAGCCACTAGCCACGTACCGTATATTCTTGTCGTTGGCGGCTGCGTGAGAAGCATCTTCCTGTAAGAATGTTGCCTCACATCCTTCAAGCCCAAGTCCACCCATCTGTTATGACAGTAGATTAACAGAGTGTCGGTATATTGGCTTCGTGGAAAGAGATTCTCGATAAGTGGGCTGATGGTAATCTTATATGTTAGGGCGTCTGCATTTGCTCTGGCAAGGAAAGCTTCGCATGTGGTCGACGCAGCTGGCCGGCCCTCTCCGATGGCGCTGCGCCGCAGTCTTTTGCTTTTCACGGTATGTTCGTTGCTTGTCGTGATGGCCATCGTTGGCCTAAAGCATGGCAACTGGAGTAGGATCATCTCCAGAAGCTCCGACGTGGCGAGGACGCTCGCACAGGCGGCCATCGTTGCGGAGGTGGTTGGTGAGGTGTGTTGGATGATAAGACGCAGAACGTGGTGTGTGTGGATGGTGATGACACAGAGTTTGTTGGAGGTGAAAGTCTCTGGTGTTGTTGGTGTACCAACCTTGGCGTGATCTCCCATTGCAGGGTCGCTCTTTCCCGATTCGAAACCAACCGCCTTGGCATACGGCAGCAAGGATGAAGACATCTCCAAGCCACAACCACAAGCACTCTCAACTACCCGTTGCCTCAATTCCACCCTGTCGACAACACACATCTGGTCGAGTCAAGCTCGCAAGTCGCTGACAAGACGTTACTGAGTCCCGCATGAACATCTACTGACAAGTCCTCCGCTCCGAGAAGCGAGTCCTTCCCTACAGTAAGATGTATGGAGTCAGCACTCTCAGCCCTCTGTACGACCTCTCCTACATGACGGAAAAGCCTCATGGGCAGGATTGCCGGCACACCTGCGGTCGCCGTATGGAGCGGCAAGGGCCAAGCCAATATGTTGCAAGTGTGGGATGCTTGCAGGTTTCTCGAAGGCGGACAAATCACACTCCAACCATGTATTCCTGTCCTCCAGCTGCTATAAGCGCCAGCAATGGGCACTACGTGGCTTACAATGCCGGGATCCAAGAGCGGTCGGCAGAACAGACTGAGTCGCTGTGGTACGCCTCGGTCATAAAGCTGTCGTACGAAACACCAGAGGCCATGGACAAAATGCGGGACGGAGATGCGGGACTGGGAGTGGCAATATGCAGCTGAGATGATTTGGATCGCATTTCAGGGATAGAACGAGTAGTCGAGGTACTCGACTTAGGTCAGTAGCTGCACAAGCAATGCAAGGAACCATCTCCTTGGGACCACTGTCATACCTCCACGGTAGCCCTCCTTGCCTCTAGGTCCACAGCCACGCCGTATTCTTATACGCAACAGCCAGCCTGAACTCCTCCAGGACCTCCACCATCCCTGCCCACGCGACCTCACGTCTTTGAAGCTTCTCCACGATATGGAAAGCGCGGGAGATGACAACAAAGTCGTCCATCTCCGGGGGGTTACCCGGTCCGGCTGAACGCTCCAACCAACTATTCGACATGCCAGGCACCTCAAGTCTGCTGAATCTTGCCAGCCAGCCTAAGAGGTTCTCCCAGTTCAATGTGCCAGTGTAGGTGAACATTATGGTGAGACGACGGTTCTGGCTAACCCAGTGATGTGCCGGCATCTCGGGACGTAGGTCACGCACAATCACTTTGAACTGGTTCTCTTCGTAGTAGATTCCAAGTCCTTCATCGCGTGTCTGGCGGCAGGTGCGGAGTATGGCGGGCTGGTAACTGTTTTTCGCAGTGATGCCGATGTGTCCCTCCTCCACTATAGCCATGCGATAGATTGCGTTACGTAGTTCCCCTGGTATGCCGAGCAGCGTAGGCGTAGATGGCGCCGGTGGCTGGATGTTGTGATTATGGTCAGGCTTCGGCTTCTTCTCCTGCGTCTGACTCTGACTCTGATCCTCCTGCCGCGCGTTAGCATATACGTGGAGTGCGGCGTATCGGATGACTTGCCCTTTTGCGCTGTTTGGATTGTCCGTTGGTTTGCGTGCCCTCGCCAGCGGTCAGAGAAGCCATGGTGCAGCTCGTTTCTCAAATGACTTGGTCAATGATGGCGAGGTTGCAGGGACATTGAAGCACAGCGTCTTGATGTATCAAACGAAAGGCGGGCCGCACTGCACACTAGTCGGTACTTGCCGCTTTCACATGTCAACGTTCACTTTGAAAGCTCCAGCGTCAATTTGCACCGCGCAACATCGTCCTCCAAAGTGCATCAGGAATCTCTCGCTCCTGCGCTCACCGTCTATCGGACACTGCGCATTCGACAACAATGGCGCACCCATCCTCGCCACTCACGGACAAGCTCCCAGCCGAGCTGCGAATGCGCATATACGGAATGGCCTTGAGCTCCGAGAAACGCATCATACCATATCGTCGTACCGAACCGCGAGAGCTGACGGACCGCGACTACCCCAAGTCAGCATTTGCCGCTATGAAGAACACGCCAGCATACTAATGTATTGCTAGGCTGCACCTACACCTTCTCACGGTCAGTCACGCCGTCCACGCAGAGGCCCTCGACGCCTTCTACGAAGTCAACATCTTGCGCATTCGCAAGCCTCCGCTCTTCGGATCGCCCGAGCACCAAGCAAACATCAAAAGCGCCCGGATCCTCGAGTTTGTGATATGGATGGACCAGTGGGAGGCGCGAATGGACGAACTGGCTGGTATGATCAGCAGGTGCAGACAGTTCCCCAAGGCAACGAGGGTGACGATAGTGCACGACTGCACGGATCAAAGTAGGCTAGAGGCGTTCGCCAGTCGTCTCGGTCTGGGATCGCGACTGATCGAAATCCGGCCGTTTCGTTGCCAGCCGGAAGGCGGGGAGCGAACGAAGGTGCACTTCAGGTGGATCGGGCTAGAAGGCATGCGCTTGTAGAGCAAGAAGGTCCGAGGGGGTCGCGAGACATAGAAGACCTGAGCTGCGAAAGTGGGGTTGGCTTCAGCGAAATGTGCCTTACAGGGCTACAGAGGTGCAACAAGGGTATCTTAGCTTCAGAAGCAGAGCCGGAACCAAGCACAAGCAGACCGCCGCACCCAATTACCACATTTCAATTTCGTCCTCGCCACACTGCATCTTCAGACGACCCTCGAGACTGTACCTGATGCCGTCTGTATTCGCTGAGAGAGTGATGGCTCTTGCCTTCGTACACCACCTCATAACTCTCTCTTCGCAATCATGATCCCGTACGGGTCGCGGTCCCATTCGCTAACCTGCACCTCCACATGGTCGTCGTTCAGCGACTCAAGGAACTCCTCGCTCGCGCCGTCTTTCGCGCGTTCTTCGTTGCGTATACGCTCCCACTGTCATCGAGTCAGCACCACACTCCTACACCGCCTAAACATCAGTAAGAAGACAAAACTTACTTCCTCCGCAATAGTATCCTCTAACTGCGGCTTAAGCACACTATGCAGGAACCCTCTCTCCGTATTACTGTGGAACAGACAAATCACACACTTGTCCTTCTCAATGGCCGCTAAAGCTTCGTGATGCGAAAGCTCGCCAGTGAAGAGTAGGTCAACCTCCTCACCAGCTTTCTCCATCTCACTAAACAGATGCCCGCCACTGCCCGCACATATCCCAATGCTGCTAATCATCATATCACTCGCCTGCTTCCCTTGCGGAATAGCAATCTGAAAGCCCTTCGGTTGGCCTAGCCCAAGACCTATGCGGTCGATGATGTCTGGCAGAGGCACAGGGTCAGACAGACGGACTATGCGGCCCATGCCTGCGCCTGGGTAGCCGGGGACCTTCGTGGCTTGAATGGGGTAGCGTTTGTGCTGTTTGGAGCCTAGCTTCAATGCCTTGTCGTGCAAGGAGAGCTGGGAGGGGTGGTGTTGAAGCATGTAAGAGGGCCGTTTCTTAGGAGAGATGGCGCCGGCGAAGTAGCCTCCTCCTGGTGTTTCGGGTTGTTGTTTGGTCGGAGAGAGGCGGGTGGGGTCTTGCTTGGTGGGTGAGAGCTTTGTTGGTGAGGAGGCATTGGTGTCACCGTTGGTATCCGGCTCTTCCTCAATAGGACCATTCTCGGCATCGTCGGGGTTGGAGGGTGTGCCGGTTACGATGTCGGCTAGCCAGTCACCTAGGCCGCCGCGGGCGCAGTCGACTGCTGTGTGGGGACTGTAGACCTGGCATATACCTCAGCGTCTGCATTGAGCTCGATGTGAGCATGGTGTCCTACGCTTATGCCTTCCGCTGCCAACCTCAGCAGGCTCTGCTGTTGTGTATCTTTCAATGTCAAGCTCTTGAGTCCTCTGAAGATGATGGGATCTACGCTTCACGCTCTCGTCAGACAGATTCTTTGTTGTAGCGCTGGTTGGCCAGGCGTACGGTATGCAATGACTATCGAGTCATTCCTCTCGATCGCTTCGTCTGCTACGGCTTTCGTGAGGTCGACAGTGAGAAGGACCGAGTTCATCTGTCGTCGCAGAGGGTCGAAAGGAGCTTCGAGGAGCACTTGACAACATCAGCGTATGACCATTTGTATAGAAATATGGTCTCCACGAAGGCTTGCTCTTACAGCCAGTATTGTCGAAGCTCTTGTCCGCCAGCACCTCCGGATACCTTCAAACACGATCATCAGCTAATGCTCCCTCCAACTTCCTATCACATGCGCCAAAACGTACAGCTTCCGCATAGCAGCCACCACGGCCCTGCTGTAAGGCGCCGACGTAGCCGGCGAACTCATCCTACCGTACGCGAGTCGTGCTGTTGCTCCGAACATTCAGTCTCTACTGCGAGGTTGAAGAACGCGACGAACGACGTGACCGTAAACACAGAGTTTGGCCCTAGTCAAGAGATCCGCGCTGGCTCGCTGATGTCACTTCGCGATTTGGGAATGAAGATTTGCATCTGATAAGCATTGCCCTCTGGAGCAGCATATCCTACAACAACATCCAGACATACCGAGAGGACCATCATATCAACCGCAACAATGAGCGCAAGAACCGACGTCGAAGCGCAGAAGAACCAGGCCAGCTCTGGTATCACACCAGACAACCTTGGTGCGACGCTGAAAGAGAAGCTCGAGGCATCACATGTCGATATCCAGGATCTATCGGGTATGGACGATGAAGAACGTCGAGACTCGGCAGGATCTACATTCTGACACAATGCATAGGCGGCTGCGGCCAAATGTTCGAAGCCATCATAGTATCACCGCAGTTCACCAAGAAAACTACCTTGGCGCGGCATCGGCTGGTAAACAGTACGCTCAAGGAGGAGATAGCGGCCATACATGCATGGACCCCTAAGTGCTACACACCAGAAGAGTGGGAGAAGAAGAAGCCGGCTTGACATGTGAGCGCGGTACGTGATGCGACAGTACGCCAAGCCCTGCAGCACTACAAACAGAAGGAACGAACGCCACGCTTTCCACGGCAACCCGGCACGGTCCGTTAGCTGGACCTGGCTAGGACGCGCCTCGGCATTGAAAGGGACTCACTTCACTTCTTCATTGCTTTCTCCATCTGCGAATCCACGGCATCCTCAATATCAACATCAACATCCACATGGTCGGCAAAAGAAGAAAGCGCACCGCCACTATGGCCACTACGCAACCGCCATCACAATCCCGCCTCACTGGCTTACCGCCAGAACTCCGCAACCGTATCTACCGCTACGTACTCCTCGAGCAGGGACCGATCACCGTGTCTGCATCAGACATCAACCGACCTGCGAACGCCGTTCAGCCTGGTCTGCTTCGTACCTGCCAACAGCTTCGCAGCGAAGCAAGCAACATTTTCGCTATTGAGAACAGATTTGTTACTCAAACCACCGATCTGCGCTTCCTTATACCAGCTCAGCACTGGCTGTACACGAGGGTTCCGCACGGTATGCGCAAGTTACGGATGAATGGATCTTTCAACTGGGATCATCTTAAGGAGTGGTTGAGGCGATTCCAATCCGGACTCGGCGTGCGAGTAGTGGCTTTAAAGGGAAATCCGAAAGAATGCTGGATAGTTTCCAAAGCTTTCGACATCGCTAAAGACATGCGAGGGTGTGAGCGGGCCGTCGTCGAGAAGGTGTTAGAGAGCTTTCGGGACGCGACTAGGCTCGCCGGGATGGTCTGGGTCTGATTACAGGGAGGGCCGCTTAGGTGGTTGAGTCTTACGACCTTGCTGCGCTCGAAGGAAAGAAGTGGTCTGTCGAGAGCTGCTCTGGTCGAAAGCGGTGACGAGCGTGGAAAGCAGATGAGTAGCCTACATTCAAATCTTACTACACCCGCTTACTCTCCCACCTGATCTCTTTAATCATTAAGGAGCCTGTCGTGCCGGGCTTTCGGATCTAGTGCAGGTGCAACCTAGTCATCTAGCGCTGTGAATGAAAAGAACGAACGCCACTTCACTTTCGGACTTCCACGGCACACCGGCACATCGGCACATCGGCACGGTCCGTAAGCTCACTGAGGTGTATTTTGCGCTTTCGTCAATCGCGACTTTTCCACAACACTATCCGACCACGAATCAACAGCATCTTCAGCGACCGTCATGGCAGACACAGCGGGTAAGACCGTCACCACTACAATGACTACAGCCGAACCGTCCTCGGAGTCTCGTCTGCTCGGCTTACCGCCGGAGCTCCGCAACCGCATCTACCGCTACGTCCTAGTCCAACCTGATCGAGTTGTCGTGGACGCTACGAACGCTGCACGACCCGCTATCTTAAGCGCTTGCCGCCAGACCGAGCAGGAGGCGAGTAGTATCTTCTACGAAGAGAATACATTCGGCATCGTGGTAAGAGACTTACGTATGACTGTGCCCTCTGAGCACTGGGTTCGTGAAAAGGTGCCGATAGGCAAGCTTGGTACGAGGTTGACGGGCTCTTTCCATTGGGAAAATCTCATGGCATGGGTAAAGCTATATCGCGGCAGACGCGCGAATGGTATCATTCGTGCAAGTCCTAACGCGAGCGGACCGGCAGCATCCGCTCGCTACGAGGTGGTCTCCGAGATGTTCACGCTGGTCACCAATATGAAGGGTTGCAGCTGGGAGATGGTGGAGAAGGTTCTGGAGAGCTACCGCAGGGCTACTGAGCTGCGTCAGGTGGTTTGGGTGTGACAGGAAGGAGGATGGGCGGGGCCGTCAAGCAAGCCAACGACGTTCATGGCGTCGGCTTGGAGAATGAGGGAGGGTTGGAAGAAAGCACGGGAAGCACTTGCAAGCGTCTTTACCTTAGCTGCTTACTCTCGACGTTGCTTGCACCGCTAATCGGCTCATTGTTCAAAGGTCGAACAATAGAAGTTTCAAGTATCATTATACCTCTCAATACGCTGAAGGTCACGGTATGTCTGGCGCTCCCCTACGGCCCCAACCCCGAGGGCGGTCAGGAAGGATGTCATAATGAAGACTACACGCACATGCGAAGCACATGCAATTTCGAGTCGCCACAGCACTGCGAATGGAAGGAACGAACGACGTAGCGGTACGGCCCGTAAGCCTTTCAGAAAAGTTCTTGTGCTTTCAAGTTGCGCCCACTACATTTCATCGCCTCCACATACGAATGCGAGCTCTGCGACACTCATCAACGTCAAGGCCGATCCTCTGGAAGAGATGATCATGACTGGACCGCCATCGAAGTCAAGCATGATGGCCGACCCTGGAGAAGAGATCACAACGACTAGACAGCCATCGAAGTCAAGCCTGCTCGGCCTTCCAGCGGAGCTTCGCAACCGCATCTACCGCTACGCATTGGTTCAAGACAGCCGAGTCCTCGTAACCGCAGCAAACCCCAGCTATCCGGCAATCCTCAGCACCAACCGTCAGATCGCGGACGAGACTCGCGGTATCTTCTTCGAGGAAAACACATTCGGCTTTGATGTTACAGACCTACGCATGGACGTCCCCACCACCCACTGGCTAACGACCAAAGTGCCAATCGACAAACGGGGTGCGAGGTTGATAGGGGCTCTGAACTGGGCGAATCTCGAGGCCTGGTTGCACCTCTTCCACGCCCATCGTGCGCCCGGTGTGGGTCCTGGAGGCTCTTACCCCTGGAACGTGGTTGGGGAGGCGTTTCACTTGGTAGACGACATGGTGAAATGCAATTGGACAACGGTGGAGAAGGTGTTGAAGACTTACCGTAGGGGTACAGAGCTTGTCGCAGTCACATGGGCCTGATCGCAAGGAGGGCTGGCTAGACGTTCGATCAAGGGTCTTGCTGCTCCAGAGGGAGGGATTGGCAAGGGTTGCAAAGGTGTCAGCGTGGCGAGCGGGCGTCCTGCTCTCGGAATGCGCATACAGGCTCTGCAAGCGAGTCTTGTTTCAGCTACAGACACCGTACACAGCCTTGCACTCTTCATACAGCAGCGAGCAGTGGGGCACAGAGACAATGATTCGGAAAGCTCTGAAGGCATTGCTGATCATAACTCGTACTTCGAAGGCTTGCCTCTACACTCGACCATCCACGCACTATGCTATGTAACCCACTATCTCGGGGCGCAGCAGTGTTACGGCAAGTAGATACTCCTAACAAGCAACACAGTCAATGTTAGACCGCAATAACAATGTGAATGCGTGGATGGAAGGAACGTCAGAATCTTCACATGTGACATCGGCACTTCCCGTAAGCTCTGCTTTCCCAATGACGTCCCACCACCTCGAACTTTCTTAACATGCACCGCACCACCATCAAGCACCCCCCACAGGCTCCCGCCACACGAACCTACTATCATGACCGACGTAGCAAAAGACGACAACATCAACAGGATCCAGCCAACAACCGAGCCGCCACCCCAGTGCCGTTTCCTTGGCCTACCGCCGGAACTCCGCAACCGTATCTATCGTTTCGCCTTGCTGGAGGACACCGTCGACGTCTCGCCCGCCCATGCTGATCAGCCCGCCCTGCTTGCGACCTGCCACCAAGTCCGAGATGAAGCCCAAAAAATCTTCTTGCTCGAGAACAAGTTCCGCGTTGAGATCGATGATCTACGTATGAATATACCCTTAACCCATTGGCTCCAGCTGCGCCTCTACCATAACGGCGTTGAGCTGATGCTGGGCGGCGATATGAACTGGGCCAATCTCAAGCAGTGGTTGAAAACCTGCCTCGAGCACGGTGGCCCGAAGAAACTCATAAGACCGGCCGAAGTTGACGTCCCAAAGCAATTCCAAGCGGTGATGGGAGCGTTCGCAATCGTCAAAGCTATGAGCAAGTGTGATTGGGAGATGATCGAGGAGGTGCTGGAGGAGTACCGCAAGGGCACAGAGCTGAAGGATGGGTCATGGAACTGGGTCTGAGGTCGTTGGCGGCGAGGAAGCTCGAGGGATGGTATGCCGCAGTGGCACGAAATGCACTGCGGATGCCTGGTGTGGGTAGAGGGCGAGTAGTCGGAGTGAAAGGCTCAGATGGCGGAGCATATGCGTTCTCACGGTAGCGGCTTCGTGGAGCAGCATCGCTTATTGCCAAAAGCTTTGTCCCTCGTACGTATCTGTACAAGTAAGGAGGTCCCACACAGACCCCGAATGGCTGTCAGGTCTCAGTGCCAAGATTCAGGCCAATGTGAATGGTAACCGCTTGCGCAGAGCACATGCATTTCCGAGTCGCCTTACCGCTGTGAATGAAAGGAAGGAAAGGTGGGCTGTGATTGTATGGCGGCGCGACCCGCAAATCTGCTGCACCAAACCAATAAGTATTTGTCTGACTGCCATCATCTCCCAGACTTCAACATCGCTATTCCAGCCAACGCCATACGCAACCCCGCCGCATCAGGGCCAACGAGATGGGCCAGAACACCAACAGCGTAGCTGCGACAAAAGGACAGCAAAGTAAGACGGGCCAGACCACCAGCATCGTAGCCACCGAGCCGCCACGAGGATCGCCACTGCTCGGGTTGCCTCCGGAGCTTCGCAACTGGATTTACCGCTACGCATTAGTAGAAGACTCGACCATCACCGTCGGCCCTACAGCTTCCGAACAACCGGCCCTTGTCCGGACCTGCTGGCAGACAAGAAGCGAAGCATCCTCCATCTTCCTCTGCGAGAACAAGTTCGAGGTTGTAGTAGTCGACCTGCGCATGACATTGCCGCTTACGCACTGGTGTCACTTCAAGCTCGACAATCTGGGTATGGTGATGGCGGGAGACCTGAACTGGATCAATTTGAAACAGTGGGTGAAAGAGTGTCTTGAGCAGAAACGGGGTAAACCATTGAAGTATAAGGATATTCTCGAGGAATGGCAGGCTGTCGATGTCTTCTTCCACATCGTCTTGAAGATGAAGGCAAAGATGAAGAAATACGACTGGGTGACGATTGAGCAGGAGTTGGAGCTTTACCGGGAAGGAACCGAGCTCGTGGGCACGCCGTGGAGCTGGACGTGACTGCTGCTAGACGAGTTGCGGAAATCATGGTTTCAGGTGGCGTAGTATGATTGAGAGGCTGTGCAAATGCAAGCTCGGTCGTTGACAAGGCCTTAGAGCGCGGGACATGGTATGAACAAGTGTCAATCGTAGTTGCTTGACCTGGTAAGCGAGCTTAGCTCTTCGTATTATGCTCTGCCTGCATGTTTCTTGCACTCACAGCATTACGTTGCTCCTAAGGGCCTTGGGTACATGTGCTGCGTCTGCCTCGTGAACTTCATGTTGTTGGTTGGTCCTGACGGATGGGTCAACGAAAACCAGAGACGTCCATGTGTTCAATTGATGCTCCGCAACGAAGGTTAGGATTCGAGAGACGTGATTGCCCGCATGTTGCACGTCCACAAAGATTGCCATGAGGTACAATGCAGCGGTCCGGCGACTCGGGCCAGGGGTCCTGCGGGTAGATGGAGATCATGCTGTAGTTCTCCTTGTTCCGAGGCCAGTGAGAGTCTGCAGGCTTCTATGTTGCCCATTCTTCTGCTCGCACGTTGAGCTCGTTGCTGATCGTTGGCTAAGCACATGGTATCGCCGTTCGGAGATGCTGCCGTTCCTGGATGCCTTGGAGAACTCATCCAGTTCTTCGGTATCCCCGGACATGTCCTTGATCACGGTTATGAGTTTTGAACACCAGGGCACAGTACTGCCAGCCTGTGAAGAAGGTGTACGAGTTTGTCGAGGCAACAGGAAGCGATTGGAAAGGCTCATGCCATGGCATAGCAAGACGTATCGGTGATGGGAGTTCCACATCTCAATATCGCTCGCAGGGTGAGAATCCGGTACGGTAGCACATGCTTTCATTTCCGTGGGTGACGAACAGACACGTCGTTGAGGCGTGCAGTAGGGGCTGCTGCTGAGGCCGAAGCTGAAAGCATTGAAGCCCAATGTAGGACCCGATGTGGATTCGGTGCAAGAAGTTGTGGGCTGAAATCGATCTCTTGCGACCTCTTGCGACCTCGGCACTCCAAATCCTTGGTGATGTTCCAGTGAACAGCCTGAGTAACATCACACGCAAAGGTATTGCTCGAATGTAGGATGTCTGACAAGAGCGTACACCTTGAACAGATGAAACGGCGTGGAGGAGGAGGACGAATCGCTCGCACTCTATTTTGGCATCGTGGAGAAACGTCCCATATCTTTTGGGCCACCATAGCCAATGACCGCACTTCGGAGCAAACCTCACTTCCACAACAGTAGCAGCATGCGAAGTAAATCCGCCGTTTGTACGCATGGCAGACGTGCTTGACAGCTGCGGAATCATGCCAACCGCTATGCAGTGCTACCTGATCCACGCGAGGATTCAACTCGCCGAACC
>JAKLLW010001723.1:0-12244 GCA_022814695.1 Neocatenulostroma microsporum
CCTTGCTGCCCACTATGGTGTTGAATGCCTCAGGCAGGGAGAGGATGAACTCGTAGATGTTGGCGTCCTTGCAGGCCTGGACGATAGCTTCCTCGGGTACATCTTTGGGGTCTTTGTCTGCTCCCAGCAAGATGTTCTCACGGATGGTACCCTGATATAACGTAGGCTCTTGCGACACCAGAGCGAGATAGTTGCGGTAGTCGTTGATGTTGATCGAGCTGATCTCTTTTCCATCGACATAGACCCCACCTACTAGCGGATCGTAGAAGCGCTCCAACATCGCAATTGTGGTGCTTTTACCGCATCCAGAGGCGCCTACGAGAGCCACATATTGGCCTGGTTTTACGGATAGGTTGAGACCGCGGAGCACAGGTTGTTCCGGACGGGTAGGGTATCTGAAATGCACATCGCGAAACTCGATGGAGCCTTCCATACCGTTAAGGACCTCGCCATCAGGGCTCCAGCTGTCGATCTCCGGCTTCCGGTCAAACAATGTCTTGAGCTCAGCGGCCGCGTGCTTAGCTTTACCCATGTCCGGTGCGAAAGAGAAGATTGTTCCTGCCGATTGCGACCCGAAGATCACAGCCGAGAAGCACAAGAAGAACTGGAACATGCTGTACTGCCCGCTGCCGATCAAAGTGCCGCCGTACCAGAATCCCAGAGCAATACACAAGAACATAAAGCTCTGACTGGCAGCGTAGAGGGCGGAACTCTGGATTATGCTCATGAGAGAGCTGTGCTGTTGGCTGACGAGCTGCTCGTGGTAGTGTTCCCATACGTCGTTCTCACGGGTCAGACTGGCGACTGTGCGGATCGCGCTCGTAGCTTCGCAGGCGTAGGAGGCGGATTTCTCGTATGCCTTCTTGGCACGTTGTTGAAAGCGCGCCAGCATCCAGAAGCGGAAGAAACCGCAGCCCAACACGATTGGTACGGTCGATATGCAGACCAGAGCTAGCTTCCAGCCGACCGCGAGCGAAATGACGAAGCATACGACTAGGGTGGTAATGACTTGGAGAATGGTCCCGAGCGTAACACCAGACATCCCGGCCAAGTGGGTCGTTTCCGTGCTCAGGAAGGACGTTAGAGCACCTGCAGTGTTCTCTTCTTTGTCGAAGAACTGGATGTCCTGTCGCAGCATGACGCGGAAACTGCGATCTCGGGTGCGGTGCACCAGACGCTCAGAGCAGTAGGCAAACGCAAATCCCTGGATGAGAAAGAAGATAAGTTGCACCATGGCGAGCATGAAGTACATCCAGCTCCAGAAGCTAGCTTGAGAAAGTAGCCTGCTGTACTCCGACGGGGGCAGAGAAAGCGCGGTAATCGACTTGGCGAAGAATACCGACTGCACTGGGTTTCCGGCGCCGTTGATGATGGAAGAGAAGAGACCGACGAGCATGTATTGCCACTCCGCTTTGTTGAAGGAGCCGACCAGGCTGATGAGCTGCCACAGGGAGTACTTGTTGCCATCCTCGGGTTCCTTGCCCGCCAAGACCTTGCTGGAAGCGCTCTGTTGAGTCTTCGTGCGGCCAAGCTCCAGGTCATTCGGGTCGGTCTCGTACTCAAATCCGCCCTTTTCAGTGCCAGGCGTCTTTAGGACATGAGGATCCTTCTCGTTGTCGTCCAAGATTGACATTTCGTCCTCCTCTTTCTCCTGAGTCTGAGCCGCAATCTTCTGGGCGTTGACGAGATTGTAGTAGGCTGCCTTCTTTTCCAGTAGCTCATCGTGGGTTCCTTGCTCGACGATGCGACCTTGCGACATAACTACGATGTTTTCCGCATTCTTGATCGTACTGAGACGATGCGCAATCACAATCGTGGTGCGGCCTTGCGCGGCTTTGTCCAGGGCGGCTTGCACAACGCCTTCACTCTTGGTGTCGAGTGCGGATGTAGCCTCGTCCAGCAACAGGATCTTTGGGTCGCTTACGATAGCACGAGCAATAGCAATTCGTTGTTTCTGACCTCCAGAGAGCAAGAAACCGCGCTCACCGACGTTCGTCTCGTAGCCCTCTGGTAGCTGCGTGATGAAGTCGTGCGCGTTCGACATCCGGGCGGCGTTTTCCACCAGCTCGATGGTCTCCTTCTCCGGCAGGTTCTCGTACTCCGTACCAATCAGACCATGCCTAATGTTGCCAGCAATGCTCGTAGCGAAAAGAGTAGGCTCCTGGGATACCAAGCTGACCTGCTGCCGCAGCCACCGAAGATTCAAATGCTGAACGCTATGGCCGTCAAGCAGCACCTCGCCACCCACAGGGTCGTAGAAGCGCTCGATCAAGCCTACAATCGTCGACTTCCCGGACCCAGAGGCACCGACAAGCGCAGTGGTTTTGCCTGAAGGCACAAGGAGGCTGACGTCTTCCATGACTACCACTTCTGGCCGAGAAGGATAGATATGTCTGATGTTGCGCAGCTCGACAGTACCCTCAAATCCGTCCAACTTCTTGCCTTCCTCAGACTCCGGATCTAACGGCGATACCCGGTCGATGGTCGCGTATATCTTGCTAGCAGCGGCCGTCGCGGTGGTGAAAGCCTGAATATTGGGTGCGACGTTACCCAGAGAGAAAGCGCCGATCATGATCGCCAGTAGGATTGTCAAGACCTTTGACAGGGTCATCTCGCCATTGACAATATACCTGCTACCGAGCCAGAAGGTCAATGCGTAGGTAAGGTAGACATAGCACATCAGGAAACCAATCATTGAGCCCAAGATGGCCTTCATCTTGAATCCCGACTTCTCTGCGTCGGTAAGATGAACGTCGTACTCTCGGGCGAGCTTGTCTTGGGTACCGAAGGCCGTGGCATTACGGATGGAGCTGATGACCTCTTCCGCTACGGTGCCACCTTCGGCATACGAGGCTAGAGATTGCTTGTTCCACTTTACGATAACTCTGCCTAGACCACCCATCGTAAGGAAGATGGCGACGATCGTCGACGTAAGGATGAGTGTGAGCTTCCAGTACTTGATGTATCCGATGATATAGGCGGTAATGAATGTCGCCAAAGCTGTGAGTGTAAGGCCAACCTTCTCGGAGATGCCATCCTGGACGAGGTTCGTGTCTGCCGTAATGCGAGTCGTAATCTCACCCGCTCCAAGCTTGTCAAAGTATCCAATGTTCTGCCGGAGAATGCTCGCAAGATAGTGCTCTCGTATCTTTGCGGAGATGTGCTCACCGACGTAGATAAAGCCAACTGTCGATACGTAGATGGTCACGAACTCTCCGATAGCCAAATAGACAAAGTATAGCGTAAGATGGCTGATCGTGTGCGAGAACGAGTCGTGCGAAACAATTGCGTTGCCTGGCTGAGGGTTCAAGAAGCCCTGAAACGTCCCAGCCAAAGACCCGAAGATGATGGTCATCAGAGGCATAGCAGCACCTCCCGCAATGGCACAGAAAGCGCTCACGCATATGATGATGATATCGTTCCGGGTTGCGTACCGGTACAAGCTGGTGTACTTAAGTTTCGGTATCGGTATCTCCAGTTGTTTCCGTATGATTGCTGCCTCGTGCTCAGGCAGATGCGCAAGAGCATCCTCATCCTGCTTTCTGTCCTTCTCAGCCTTCTTTGGGACTTGCGAGTCTAGTCGCTTGAGCGGCGGCGCAGGTTCTTCTGGTAGTTGCATAGGGAACGGTGCTGAGCCCAGCATTGTTTTCTCTTGGTCCGCCACATCGATCTCATCTCTTGACTCGTCCCTTGAGCCGCCGTCATTGCTAGAGCTCTCCGAGATCTGTTTCTCGCTCTCGAAAGCGTGCGCCATGGCGGGCGATGGATGCAGGCGTGGTGTCGTGGAATTGGATGGCGCAAGGCCGAGGCGAAGGTGTGGGCGTACTCAGTGATTGTATCCAGTGAGCGAGTATCGAGAGGGCGTAGATCTTATAGTATTGATATGAGTGGAGCTGATGTCAACAAACGGCTCGACGTACGGCCAAAGAACTCCGCTCCAAGACGAAGGAAGGCGGAGATCAGCAGGCAAGGAACAGCGGTATGCAGAATTAGAAGACCGAATGCGAAGTAGGTAAGAGGAAAGAAGCGAGATGTAGCCTACGGTTCAGAGTTGCCTCTCTGGGATGCATATACACGGCAGTCCACGTTCCCGTGGAGTGGCTCTCCAGAGATTCACCCATCGGCTAGCTGTAGATCCGCGCTCGCATACATTTGGCGTAGACGAGACGGCGGCAGAACTGCATCAACCCACCCTCGACTGCGTGGTTTGGTTCGCACCTTCCGAGGCGCTGCGCATGACCATACTCAGGCAGGCGATATGCCTTGGTGCTCTTCGAAGGGGTGTGGGAAGACAGACAGGGAGTTGTAAACAGCACAAACATAATGTTTCTTCCGCCGAGGCATCGCTTACCAAATTGCCACCGTGCACAAACGCCTTCCCCATAGATCGGCAGGCGCGTTAATAAGCCTCCGTTTCCGACACCCTTCGAGCCTTCGACCTCGCAAATGTAAACGGAACTTCGTACGGGGTGGACAAGCATGTGTTCGCCGCATCCTCCGAGCGGACACCGCAACGAAAGAGCAACGACGCGTTCTTTGGTGACTCATTTTCCGTCATCAGCCTCGCGAGACGCTTCGCATTGCTCTTCGCTGGTCAGCTTCGACCAGGAGGAGATGGCATGATGGCCTGG
Organism: Neocatenulostroma microsporum; assembly: GCA_022814695.1. Lineage (NCBI taxonomy): Eukaryota > Fungi > Ascomycota > Dothideomycetes > Mycosphaerellales > Teratosphaeriaceae > Neocatenulostroma > Neocatenulostroma microsporum. The sequence goes on from JAKLLW010001723.1 coordinate 4,632, forward strand.
TGCCATCATCCGACGACTTGCGAGGCAGCAATATGAGGATTGCTCGCGATCTAGGCTGAACGTCGTGTGGACGTATGGTTGGAAGAACGCCAATGTCTTGGGAGGCAAGCTCATCTAATGGTTGGATCCGCGTTTGCTGCGGTACTGGCCCTCAGCTACTCTCTTCCGACGTCGTGCAATTTGCTCTATTTGCGACCTAACACCCGGTCCTGCGTACGGCTCCCGACGACAACTAACTACATTTCATCAGTCTAGCAAACACAGCGCTTAGGTGAACATTCAGTATTGTCTCGTCTTTCAGTCACTGTTGAAGTGAGGAAAGTGTCCATGGCTCCTTCTCCCTTTCGAGGTCTGCATGTTTCAGATTCCACATTCTTTCACCTTGCATGACATCAGTAATAAAACGTGCTAAGACACTACACTTACCTCACGAACTCCCCTGGCTCCCAAGGTGCGCCGTTAACATCTCCTTCACGTACATCAAGCAGCATTGAGCAAGATGAAGTCAATTACATGCCTGGCGGCCATCGTGGTTGCCTTCACCACGACGACACTCGCACAGACGACTTCTACAGCCTCATCCACGACAGAGTTGCAGCCCTCAGCTACTTCGGAGAGCGCGTCAGCCAGCTGCGGTGCTTCAGCCGATATCTGCCCTGCCTGCGACGGATCAACCATCAACGATGAGTCTGGCGTAACATACACAGTCTACTGTGACAGCATCATCTCTTCAGGCGACCAGTATGTCGTATCGAACACCAACGCCACGGTGGCCGCAAGGCAGTGCCTGGAAGCCTGCGATGAGTACGACGGCTGCCTAGGTGCCTACTTCCTCTCTGGCAGCGAGTGTGCCTTGGCTACTGAGTCCATCGAGGAGGTTATGGACTATCCGGGGTACATTGCGTTCCTACCTGTGAGCGACAGCTCCAGCGGTACGAGCAGTGTTGCAAGCGCGTCCACACTCGCGGCCACGTCAACGGCTTCTAGTACCTCGAACATTGGAAGTGGATGCCCGGCTACGAACGTCACCTGTCCCGCCTGCGACGGCAAGCAAGTGGTCGATGCCAAGGGAAAACCTTACAAGGTCCTTTGCGACAACCAGCTTTTCGCCGACGACAACGATGGTATTGGTCACTCCACGACGCCTCAAGGCTGTCTAGCCGTCTGCGACAACACGACATGGTGCAAAGGCACTACGTTCTTCCCGGCAGGCAACTGTGAGCTTACCAACGGCTCCAATGTCTTCCCACAGGAGATGCCAGGCTACACCGCGTTCCTGCCCGTCGCATCTGTTACCCATCCGGCCCAGACAAGTCCAAGCCAGTACCCAGGCGGCTACCCTTCCCAACCAACAACCTCACCACAACCGACGTCCTCATCCTCCTGTAACCCAAACATAGCCCGCTGCCCGGCCTGCGACAGCCACCGCATTGTCGACTGGTTCAACCAAACCTACAGCATCTCGTGCGTCGAAGAGCCGATCTGCCAGGAAGTCGTCAACAAAGCTAACCATACCTTACAGTGGGAGTGCCTGGAATATTGTGATCAGGATCCTGTATGCTTTGCTGCTATGTGGTCCGGCGGTCGTTGCGATTTGTGCCAGAATGATCTTGAGGGGACTGTATCGGATCGTAGCGGGAGCTGGGCGGCGGACTATGTAGTTTTCTTTCCGGTGGCGGCGAATGCTTCGGCAGCGGCGACGCTTAGCCATGCTAGTGCGACGAAGACGGCGAGGAGTTTGTCGAGGATGCATAGCACGTCTTCGACGAGGTCAAAGCGTTCGTCTACTTGGACCACACCACCATTGCCGCCACCGACCATGGGGCCTTCGGGCGTTTCGTGTCCGGGGTGGGACCACAGTGTCTTCATCGACAACAGCGACGGCAGACACTTTAACATCGAGTGCGACACCGGCTATGCCGCTCAAGAGTCCAGCATCACGACAGCGTCGGCCTTTGAGGCATGCGCCGGCCTGTGTACAGGAGATTGCGCCGGTGTCCTCTTCGGCCATTCGACAAGCTGTGCGCTCTACACGTCCATCTCTGTGCTGTCATCGGCTTCGGGCTGGACAGCTGGGATCTGGATACCGCACCCTACCAGCGCATCTCACAGCGCCACTACTACGTCGGCGGAGCCATCAGTCCATGCATCGTCATCAGACGCGAGTCCCAGCCACCATGGACCCTTCCCTATCGGTCCAGAGACAGCCTCAGCTTCTCTCTCAATCTTGCAGATCCAAGGCAACACCCTCGTCACGGCGCCGGCGCCAAGCAGCACCGCGAAGGTCAGCTCAACCACGAAGACAGCCTCTCTCTCGATACTGCAGATCCAGGGCGGGACGTTCATGACTGCGCCGGCGCCGAGCAGCAGTGGTGAGATCAGCATCACGACGACTCTGGACGGGGACTCGACCATTCGTACTATCACGAAGGCACCATCGACTACGTCGACCCCGCTGTTCGTACCGCCATTGACGAATGGTAGTGTGTCCTACGCTACTCCTGGTGGAGAGGCGAGGATCTGAAGTCGGCGAAGTGAGACACAGTACACGAACGTCCTTGCGGACGGATAGTGGTAGCTTACTTTGGCAGCACTGAGAACATGATGTTGACAAAAGTCCTCTCGCAGCGGTGAGAAACTGCCCTTCGCAACGTGACCGCAATAGCCTCGTTACGTTTTTCACTGCTCTCTACGCTCATGCTCTCCAGATCTCAAAATCATCAGCCACCCCACCAGTCTCACACCCTGCCTACTAAGCATACCCGCATTCCCATTCCCATCATCGAACTTATCGCCGAAACATAGCGCTGCGAACACCAGTCCAAACCACCCGAAGAACAGCAACCGGCAATACGGCTCTCCCGCATCGATGCCCTGGATCAGTCTCTCGACGATTGCACCGCCCACGAGGGTCGCTGATGCGGACTCCAAAATGTATTCTAAGAGTCGAGCGGTGCATTCAACCTTGGGGGTTGTTGACGAGTCTCGTTCGCTTTTCGAAGCCTGCTTCATAGATGGCCCAGATTTTGTCCTTGCCGAGAGTTGAGGTATACGCGGCGAAGGTGCCGAGAGCGCCGTATGTGAGAGGTTGCATTGTAGACGTGATCGATACCAAGAGTGAGAACTTTGGTGTTGTTGCGAATCGCAGGTTTGCACTTGTAGGTTTGCGCAAGCTTTGGAGGACGACCGGGGTCCAGGATGTAGCTTCAGTGAGCGTGAGGCGCAGTACAAAGCGGCTACCTTGACAGAATATACAGTCGAATGCCTTTTGCCGGACGCCCTGCTGTGAACGCAACTCATTCTCGCAAATTGACCTCCTGCAATCGGTCGCAATCATTAACCCATCTTCTGCTGCAGCAAGAACCTGGCCGGCTGATCCGTATCCACCACCAATACCCCTTCCTCCCCCTTTCCCAGAATCGCAACCTCATGCCCAACTTTCTCAAACATCCTAACATTGCCTCCTTGGAACCTCATCACGCAAGAGCTCCCCGCATAGCACACCCGATCGCCCTCCTCCACCTCCGCTCCATTCTCAACTTGCACGCTTCCAACCTTGTTGCCCTCAGTCCCGCACCGATTCGCGAAGACGATGATAACGTCATCTGCCCTCTCAGCAGAGCCGGGGCCAGGGGCGAGGAAAGGGTAGAACCGCTCAAGCCAGTAAGCTACTGTTTCCATGTCCGGTCGATCGGGCTCTACCTCCGAATCCTGCGGTAAGAGGCGGGTAAGCCATGCCATCGATAAGACCACCAACTTCGCTTGACCCTGCAACATCGCTGTGGCGAACTCATAGGCGTTCCATGGAGCAGCGAACTTGTACGGATTAATGTCCATACATATCCCCTGACCGACGGGTAAGCTGTTGTTGAGAGTTCCCAAAGTCCCGCAGAAGAAAGGCTGTTGTTGTTGAGGCGATGAAGGGAAGCCTTCGGCAGCCCATGTCTCGTCCGTGTAGTAAAGGAAAGACTTCCTGTAGTTATTGACGACCTCGCCGCTTGGGGAGACGGTGACAGTGGCATTGTAGTTCCTCGTCTCGCCAGTTTGGGGGTCGATATGAATCTCTGGGTAGCCTACGATAACGTAGCAATGCCGTTTCCTGGCCGTTTCGATCGCCCATTGAGTTGATGGCCCTGAAGCTGTGGGTTCCAGGAAAGGCCTGATGGCATCGAGATCTGGGAAGTTGTAGCCGGAGAATGCCATCTCTGGTAAAACGAGGAGATCCAATGGGCCGGTTTTCGAGGCCGAGAGAAGAGCATCGGCGCGGTGAATGTTGTGCTCGACCGCTCCCAAGGTAGGCGAGAACTGGAGGGTGGCGATCTTCATGATTGCTGGCCTGGACCGCTAAAATGCCCACGCAGCTCACAGTGTTGTTTGAAAGTCGTTGCTGTGGTTGTGTTAGGTCGTTGAACTGCACGGGCTGGTTCAATGGTGGTCCAGCAGTGCCACCCAAGGAGCGGTTACGTTGAGGGACGACTGAAACTGTTTCCTGTCTTCTTCAGTAGCGAGCGACTGTTCCCTGATAGGGCCTTTTTAGCGGAAGGGCCTGTGGAAAATACACTAGTGTTGAGGCCTGATGTGCCTTTGGAGTACGAAGATGAAGCACAGTCGCCCGTGGCATATGCACCACGACTTTTGGCCGCTAGAATCGTCGTTGCTATTTGCATGTGAAAGCAACCCGCCAGCAACGCATCCGTCAAGCTATCTTCCCGTATCTGCCATTACGGCTGTTGCATAGAACCAGCAATGCCGCCGCAAAGCAGAGGCACGGCACAAAAACAACTGCCGCTCCCAGCAGGCCTCTACTCAAAGTCTACACCAAACCTCCCTACTCTGCGATCGTTAAATACAGCCAGCAACCCAGCCGATCACACAGCCAACGCGGAGCACGCAGGCTCAGGCTCACCCGACACTGTCACCTCGTCCTCAATTGACGAGTTCTCCCTCGACCAACCCTCGCTCCCCTCGGGCTCTTGGGAAGATGATGGCTCAGAAGATGAAGAAGAGGATGGACATATCTCAGACCTTCCACTGCGACCAATCCACCATGGCCATTCGCGATCGCAGACCTATCTCGCTCCTTCCGCTTTCGCACCGCCGTTCTACAATCGACCACCTACACCGCTGCCGCCGTCACCGTCCTTGACGTCTTTGCTGCGACCGAACTTCAGCGGCGTTAACAGCCGGCCTACAACACCGGACCCATCGAGTGATGAAGGAGGAGCACCACATACACGAGATGTCACAGGGACGCAAACACCGAACTCCACTGCCGCGCAGTCGACCTTGACGAGTACATTCCGCTCCGCGAAGCCCATCCCTCGAGCTTCTCCAAAGGTGCCGACATACGAGTACTACGGCTTCACGCTCTACCTTACCAGCAGTCTGGCCTTCATAGTCTACCTACTCTGGTCCTTCTTGCCGTCCCCGTTCTTGGAGCAGCTGGGTATATACTACTACCCTGATCGCTGGTGGGCACTCGCCATACCGGCTTGGACAGTCATGCTCATCATCTACATATACGTCGCGCTCGGAGCGTATAACACGGGATATCTCACGCTCTCGCTTAACAGTCTAGAGTGCCTTGTGGACGGAGCAGCGAATGTAGCTGCCGTAGATGAACACGGCAAGATCATCAAAGAAGACCGCCCGAGCTGGCAGGCTGTGGATGAGAAGAGTCATACTGGGAAGAAGGGAGGGAAGGGCAAACAGGGAATTCATAGTAGGCGAGCGAGTTTGGCGAAGGTGCAGACGAGCGAGGAAGTGCATCTGGATTGGCGAACGCTTTGGAACGAGAGTACGGATGCTGTTATGGATATACCTATTGGTGGTGTCTGTGAGATACTGTACGGTCGCGGTAACGACGAGATGATGGATGATGAGCTGCTTTAGAGCACCTCTCGGGTTTGGGAGCTCAGTGTACTGAATGCTGATGTTTTGCTGCGTTTATAGCGAGGCGTCTGGCGAAGCATAGTCGAGCGTTAGAACCACCGCGTTACGTCTTTTTGACTCCCTACGCGTTCTTGCGAGAGGCGTTGTACCTCATTCTCGCGCATCCCACCACGACCGTCCCCGTAGTTTTATGCACGTTATGCTCGCGGTAAGGTTTCCTCTGGAAGGCCAAAAAATCGGTCCGGCCAACGTGGACCCGGGCAGCCGGGAAGTCAAATCGGCCGTTGCGATGCCGACATTCGAGACCCTTGTTTGGTCGAGCTCTCGTGGAGCCAATTTCCTCCCCTGCAAGCTGCTGCGCCTCGAAAGCTCATCATTCCTTCTGCTGACCGCGTTCGTTTTTCGCTCTGACCTTCCCGTCACTCACTTGCGAACACCTATGATCATGCTGTTAATTCGATAGACCTCAATCCTCGAAACGCAGCGCCAAAACAACATTACTCTCCCAGATAGCCCCGCATTCTCAGGAGTACCTCCAAGGCCGCGACCCAACTCTCGAACACAGGCAACAACATACCAGATACAGCACCACGATGCGCCGCCCAGTACTACTCTTCCTGCTCTTTAATCTCGCCGTTGTCGCCTTCCTGATCCATTCAGTATGGACGCTCATCACCCTCCTCGTAGTCGACGGTAGCGAAGATGCCATCACCAAAGCTGAACTTCCGGCTCCGGGCTCAGACCTCATAAGTGACCGGCAACAACTCATACCGAAGATCATACACCAAACGTACATCAACACCTCTATCCCGCTAGTATGGCAAGAAGCGCAACAGAGCTGCTTGGATCTGCACACGGAGAAGGAAGGATGGGAGTACAAGCTCTGGACGGACAGTATGGCGGAGGACTTCATACATGCGGAATACCCTTGGTTTTACGACACGTTCGTGGGATACAGGTACCCGATTCAGCGAGCGGATGCGATCAGGTACTTCGTGTTAGCGCACTACGGAGGGGTGTACATTGATCTGGACGATGGTTGCAACCGGGAACTCACGCCTCTGCTCAGCTACCCAGCTTTCGTAAGGCGAACAGTGCCGACAGGAATCAGCAACGATGTTATGGGCTCAGTACCGAGGCATCCTTTCTTCATGCGGGTATGCGAGGAGATTGCCAACTACGACAGGAGTTGGATCCTGCCCTACATCACAGTGATGGGCAGCACTGGCCCACTGTTCTTGAGTGTCATGTGGCGGCACTGGAGTTCCGAAGGTCTTAACGTGGGCGACGGAAGTGACGGTGGAAGGGTCAGGATCATATTCCCAGACGAGTACAACGGACACTCTTGGAGTTTCTTCACCCACCACCTCGGAAACAGCTGGCATGGATACGACGTACAGCTCATCTCCTGGCTTGCGCGCAACTGGGTCATTGTCACGATTCTCGGAGTCATAATAGGACTCAGTGTATTGGTGGGTGGGTGGTGGATGTACCGCCGCTTCGTTGTGGGTATCCCAGCGGAAAGCCCGGGAAGGAAGGGCAAGTCGTTCAAGCAAAGACTGCCGTTTTGGCGGAGAGTGAGCAACAGGAAGGAATACGAATTGTTGGACAGGCATCAGGACCGGCATGAAGTCTAGGTGGCTCTGGTACTGGTGTGCCTTGTGCTCTATGTGTATCTGGGATTAGCGTAGGCGCTGGTGGATGTGTGACTTGGCCGCGCA
>JAKLLW010001724.1:0-12235 GCA_022814695.1 Neocatenulostroma microsporum
AGTTCGTACATCCGATCGACCTCCTGGTGCAGCATCCTAGTCCGGGTCTTCACGGGAAGATGGCGGCCGTGACTGTTAACCTCAGCCTCGTCGAGCCGGATGGCTATCTCGGAGATCACGTTCTGCCAATCGGTGAGCAGCCAGTAGAGTCGCGAGAAGAGCCAGCAAACGTTTTCTTCGTCTTCTCGAGGCTGGTCGAAGTCGTTGTCCTTGTAGAGGAAGCTGAACATGAGTTCGGTCACAACATGCTCCGAGACGGGCGTCGGCTTAGTAAATACGATGCCCACCGGTACTTCTCGGTCGAAGAGACAGGCGCCCTTGCTACCTATTTGACACAAGCGCTCGGTCAGCCACAGTCTCAGGGATATAGAGAGAGGATGAGATACCTACAGGCCCATGCGCCGACACGAAAGCGGTAGTGGTCGATTGCTGGGAGACCGACGTCTTCAAACGTGGGAGGATCCATGCCTACCGACCAGTAGTCTAGATGTAAAGGTCAGCAGATGTCTCAGAGCGCCTCCCACGGCTCAGCCCATCAATGTACGTACACACTTGCGGCACGTTCATCTGATCGAGAATGAAGGTCCAGGGTACATCCTGCCCTCGCTTGCTCGCCTTCTCAGGGAATTGCATGGTACTGGCGAACTGCACCTCCCGATCCAAGTCCGCGATCTCCGACCAGCAGTCCTCTATGCAGGAGCTGAGTATGTCCTGCAGCCATGGCTGGTATCCGTTGATGCTGATGGCTATGGGGTCTCGTGGGAAGGCGCGGACTTGGTCTTCGATGAGGCGCGCGAACCGACCGGCATCCCGAGGTCCAGATACTGAGATCTCATGGAAGCGACGTGGGCTGCGTCTACTCCCGACTCGGATGTATATCGAACTGTCGCCGTAATCCCAGGACTTGCGCCTTCTCAGATATCGTCGCCTGCCAGCCATGTTGGAGTGCGTACCGGATGCGTCTCAGACTCGTGTGTGAGTTGTCGAGAGGACAGGCGCTTAGCGCTTTTGCGGTGATGCACCGATCGCCAAGCCCAATATGTGGGTCCCAGTGATGGTCACTAGCCAATGGAGGAAGGCACGTTTCGCCTTCTGACTCCTACTGCTTCTTGTCGTGATGTGCTTGATAGCGCTCCCACTGCGCGCGAGTCTAAATGGTTAGAGCTGGTCCCGATGATGTAGTACAGTATGCCGCATTGGCTAGCCCAGAGGTGAAACGACCATCAGATGACCAAGCTCACAATGTGAACTCAAGCTTGTCACTACCATGATGTTCACATTGAAGGTTACGCGTGTGATTGTACTGGCCATGTGCTGATCTCGATGACGTTGTTGGCGCTTGTGCTCAGCTCTCCGCAAACAACAACGGAGGTCACACTTGGTGTACAGACCATCTCTACTATTCTTGGCTTGGGGCCTTCGGCTGCGGAGATGTCGCTATACGGAGGACGACCAGGCGGCACTGCTAACAACTGAGGTAGTAGCTCGACAGCAGTGGGAACATACATTTTCATGGTATAGCCTTTCCCTGAGAAGCGCTGGCTTTCGGACAAGGCGACCATGTCACCAATCGTTCGACTTGCAACGATAGAACCAAGCGACAATCGTTGGCAAACATAAGACGCACTTCTGCGGTCGGCCATGCTGCCTATAATGTACACTTCTATTCCTGTCTATTCAGACGAGCGGTTTCTCTTCTTCCACGAACCGCCTGGCCAGACGTCCGGATAGTGGCTAGCGTTCTGTCCATCTTCATCGATGTAGTAGGCACCGTCCGTCCAGTTAGCCGCCACCTTCCGTACCGCCGGAGGCAGCGGAAGCGCCGTCCACTTCCTGTTACCAAGCCAGAAAAGGCAGGCACGGCGTGCGTTGAAGCATCCAGCGCACGCGAAGTTCCGAGCACCAACCAGCGTCCATCTAGTGTCGTTCGTGCTGCCCACCATCCAGTTCCACAAGCAGCCAGTAGACCGGAATTGCATGCTCGGAGCAGCTGGAGACCTTCCTTCCTTGTTTCGTTGCACCAGCGTCTCGATCTGACTCCTTATGGAGCGGATGACAGGAGCAGCCACGGACTCGATGTCCCCAAACTCGTATGCGCCGTCTGCGGAGATCAGAATGAGCGGCGCGAACGTGAATTTACTGAATGCAGGTAACTGTTTGGCTTCAGCGAGGACCGACGGTGGACGAGCTGGTTGTTGCACCACTGTCTCTGCTCGGGCGTGCTGGTAAAACTCTACTTCGTTGTGGGCGATGGGCGAGCGGAGCTTGTCGGGATCGGGTTTACTGCCAACAGTCAGCTCCGGCTGGTTACGAGCAACAAGAGAGCGTGCGTACATCGCCAGGCCAGGGCCTTGGTCACCCATAGCCGCCACCCTTCGCCGGTCTTCTTCGTCTTCGTCCTCGTCAACGGCTTCGTCCGCCTCCACTTCCATCTCATCTCCGTCCTCTTGCTGTTGAGCAAGCAGCGTCTCCAGCGCCTCTTCCAGCTGCTTGTTGCGCTCGCGAAGACTCTCAATCTCTTTGAGCAAGCTCCCATCTGACTCGACCACCTTCGCCTCGCCAACAAGCGCCCTGAGCTGTTCGTGCTCCGCTTCCCGCTGCCGTATCATCTCGTGCATCTCCCGCCAGAGCTTGTCTTTGGAAAGCACCAGTTCGTCCTTCTCGCTAACCAGACGGTCTTTCTCCGAGATCAACTGGATTATCAGCGCAAGCTGCTCGCCTTCTAGAGTGGTGGTGGCCATGTCAGCGTTTGTATGGCTGATGTCGTTCGAGTGATGTTTTGGACCGAGTTTGCTGGTGTTGCTGGTAAGTTGTGGAATGATCGGAAGTTGCGAGTGAAATGAATGCGGTTGCGAATTTGTAAGTCAGGGTGACTTTCACGTGCGTCGTCGCAAGAGCATTGTCGCCAACCGCTTCAACGGTTCTGCACTACGCTGGAGCCATGCCACATCTCCGTCTACTGCGCATGCCGATTACAGAACAAATTTTCAGCTCGAAGGTGGGCGGGAATCGTGACAGCAGCGCTTTTCGCAATACCGTCGGTCTTCACGCAGTGCTGCAGCGAAGCCATCTCTTAGGTCCCACACACTCCAGCTACTTCGATATGATGCTGAGCAAGGCCGTGCGATGACACAAACGAGCAGACAATGGTCCAGCTGCTATGTGGTGATGGCCTTTGCGCGCAATGTCGAGATCCTCACTTCTCGCCCTGCTTGCCGCCAGTCTGGTTTGCCGCCGTGCCATTTGCCCCGCTGGCTGCCTCCTCACCAAGCACTTTTGACGCAGCCATGAACCTGATGAGGAAGGTCAGTCAGCATCTGTGGCGCTATACTTGGCTAGATAACTGCTTACATCCCGCCAGCATATCCGCCGAGACCTCGCATACTCTCCGCCTGTACAGCAGTCATGCGAAGCAGGTTCTCCATATCCGCCATATGGGCCGTGAGCTGGGCTAGCTGTGCATGGAGGTGCGATAGCTGCCTGGACTTCGATGCTGATGTCGGGACGGTCGAGAGGCGCGAATGCGTGGCGCTGGGTGTGCGAGTTGGGTTCGACATGGTGAAGATGCCTCCGTCGATCAAGATCAATGTGTGCGATGGTCAACAGAGCGCAAGAGATACCAATTCTGCAGTTCGTATTGGGCCACGATGTTGTGTTGATATAGGGTTTTGGAGACGCGAATATGGCGAAGTCGCGTGTCGGCTCGGCTGCGGCAAGTCCCGGATGCCAAGCATACCATCCTTTCCGTCTCTTCTCGTCTTCACCTCCCGTATCCTCCGCCACGTAGATCAGCTACCAAGAAAACGACAGAGCACTGCCAAGAAACATCGAGACACCGTATATACCGACCCAACATGGCCGCGCCCACGTCAAATCGTCTACGTCTCTACGTACTGACCGGCTCTGTGGCCGCCATCACCGCGACTGGAGCGTGGTATGGGGCCGGCTTGAAGGCCAGACGGGAATTTTCGCATGTACGGCGACCGGGCATGGCCTTCCACGGAGACCTTTGGGCTAATGAGATCTCAGGAACGGAATACAGTACTCGAAGCCACACTGAACGAAAGGATTGACCAGATGGAGACCGCAAAGGCTCGTCTGCTTCGGCAACGTACGGAGCTGCAAGCCAAGATCGACATGCTATCCGCCAGAGGCACTGGCGAACAGCAAGGTCCTGCAACAAGCTCAGGACGACTTTGAGCCATGGTATCTGGTCAAGACGATCGATCCGCTTTCCAGGCCTGCGATGGCGACCATTCAGCCACGTAAACACGACAGACGAGGTGGAGTATGTCCAACTGAGATCAGGGTATGCTCTGGTTTGATGTCTGCGGTCACGATGGGGCCGCAGGAGGTAGGCCTCGAATGCTCTTTGTCAGCTGGGACTCGGCCGCTTTGTCTTCTGGGTATCCGCATCCGGCTGTGCATTCTTCGAGTGGTGGATGGAAGAATGAGCAGCCCCAGCTCACGATGTCTAACACCAGACGAACACGACACCATTAGCGCAAATTACTATGACGAAAGACGCAAAGGGAGCCTTCGAGCAGATCGAAGAGCATCGCAGTAGGCAACGGTCTGCAAGTATAACGGCATACAATAATGCGCCGAACTTCGACAATGGCGAGGAGCATCTTCGCTGCCTACGCACGCCTCCAATGGTGCCGATATATGCACCGCCCAGCGACTGCCACGTCGACTGCAAAGTCTGTACGTTCCACTTTCGCTCAAAGGAGCTGCAGGGCCGCGATAGTCACGCCTATGAGCGTAGTGTAAGCGACGGGGAAGCCGAGAGAGCGCTCACCAAACTCTATTCCAATACCATTAAGGACCGGCAGTGGCTGACCGAAAAGCTCGAGAGCCATGGCGACAATTTACTTGCTCGCTGGAAAAAGTTCACGCAGCCTAGGCGCAGGGCTATGCTCGAGAAGGCTGAGGGGCTTGAATCGAAGAAGTGGCCGCAGCTGACGACGTACTTTGCGGACGACGCCAGCTGGTTACAGAAGCGTGCGCATCGAAATGCCTTCCTCGTCCCGCACCTGAACATAGAGTCGCTTGCGGAGGAGCGGAACAGGTTGCTTGGCCTACTCAGTAATCGTGTTCGGTACCCGCCAGAGCAATACTTCCAGCTGGACCTGAACCTTATGGATCTCGGGCTCACCCAAGGCTTGCTGGCGCTTGACTTCAATGCTAAGTGTGTTAGTACCGAGTCATCTAGCTATGGGAAATTGCAGGACTGGTCCCAGGAGCCAATGCATCTTGGTGAGCATGCTGGGTACCCTATCGCAAGAGCGGTGTTTGAGGCACAGAGTATGACAATGAGGACTCTGAAGATGGTGGTGGAGGCGGTGTTGGCGTCGGTACCGGACGGCACCCAGTCTGGCAACAGCCAATGGCTGGAGCAGGAGAGGCAAGGATTCGCAGTTCCTGAGCCGCGTCTCGCTTGCGAAGTCCTGGAGCGACCGTACGGTGCTCCTCCCGGGTTCGACATGGAAGACCTCTACGAGGAACTCGATATGAACTTCAACGCCCTGGGAAACGAGATGGAGCAGCTACAGTGCGACCCTGCGCATGCACAGTACCGAGTTCGGCAGTTTGGTAGCAGCAAGCTGCACGACTCTCTTCATCCCAACATTCGCTGGGCACGCATTGCCACTTTCTTCTGGCTTGATGAATGGTTTGGGGCGATGGATTGGTACGACATTGGTCTTTGTCTCAGCAAGGTGAGTAAATTGGCGGCTTGCCAAGTGATGATGTCCTTTTATGACCAAGAACGCAGGCTATCGAAAGTAGTGGACCCATAGCTACTTCTGCTCGTCAACGCCACCTGCCCGATAAGTACGTCGATGAAGTTAAACGGCTTACGCGGAATGTAAAGGGTCTATGGAACATAAGCAGCTGCCAAAAGGTCTGGTTAAACGTACGCGAGTCCAGAGCCTTCGAAGACTACTTTGTTGTAGCTCAGCCCACAAAGCAGTCCCCGATGGGTCTCTCTAAATTATTGGAGAAGTACGACGAACCGTCAGAGCGGCGGAAGGTGTTCTTCAAGGACCCTTTGTTCTGGTGTATCCTCGAACTCACCAGCAGACTCGACAACCAAGCCTTAAGCCGAAGCGTACTCATTGGCTTCCTCGGCGACCTCATGCGGAGTAAGCAACAGCGAGAACGGCTCGATCAGCAATTGGAATGCAGCATCTACGACATGCTTTTTCTCTACGAGATTTGGTGGGCGATACAGAGCCATACTCCGGCCTTCGATTGGCATCGAGCGCTCGTTGGCAATTCAATCTGCGAGTATTCTGGTCCAGAAGATCGTCCCCTCACAATGGGTACAGCCATCTTCAAGACATACCATTTGATACCTTATATCTCGATGTTGCGCGCAGGGGATCTGCTGAAGGACTTCTATGACAAGACGTGGCCTAAAGGCAATCCAAGCCTGCCCTGGTTCACTACTGCCACCGAAGCCCGCAAGCGCCTCCGCACGTATTGGAACCATCAGCGCGAGATGTGGATGGCACATCTGAATAGGATCAATCCACGTGACGGCGGCAATTGGGAGGATATGTACGAGATGTCCATGATAGAGAACGACCTGAACCCGGAGTATGAGCAGGAATGGGATGCCCTGGAAAAAAGAATCATGACGCAAGAATCCCAGAAGAGCAAGCGCAAAGCTTCCGCTCTCCTCGAGACATACGAGACACCGTCGTCCGTACCAGGCTCTAGCACTCGGCCTTTGCCTGAGACACAGAGAGAGAAGAAGAAAAACAAGACCAGACCGACCGAGCCTGTGCCCGCAGACCAGCCAGCTGAAGTTGAGCCTGAGCCCGAGCCTGAGTCGCCACAACGCCCGCCTATTCTTGTCCCCAAGGCCAGCCTGCAGGTTTTCGCACAGATGTGGCCCAAGGACAGCGGGAGTCTGAATGAAGGCAAAGTCCGTTGGCCGAACGTGCTCAAAGCGCTTACAGACGCCGGGTTGAAGACCTATCAACCCGACGGTTCGAAAGTTGTGTTTCAGACGGACACGGCGGATGGACGCAGGAGGATCTTGTTCCATAAAGTGCACAGAGAAGGTGACCAGGTGGATCCATCCATCTTGAGCAATTTCGGATTTCGGTTGACGAAAAACCTGAACTGGAAGTGGAAGCAGTTTGCCGAGAAACCACGTCAAGACTAACCGACCTTCATATCGATATGCTGCTTGACACTGCAGCATGGCATCGCAGCCGAGAGGATTATTGATCAGATACTCAGGAGCTCTGCGACAGCGTCCTAGCCTCTGCACTCCAAGAGTGAAAGCCGGCCATTTGTAACCCAAATTTCATTTCGATAGTCCGAGAAATCAATCGATGGCATGAACACATCAAGACTGCCGACAGATCTGCGGGAGTGGCCACTCTCAATGAGCCTTGCCCATGGCTCACTCGTAGCAGGTTTACAGTTTCTCCACATGGGCTGCGTCGTCTGCTTCCGAATCTTTCTCTTCGTCTATCGACAGAGCACCCTTGCCAAGATAGATGCCCGGCCACTGTTTACTTTCTTCAATGAACACCCGATCAATCTCTTCCAGCGATTTGCCGGCCGTCTCGGGACACCAGAATCAGACGACTGTATCACCCGTCAGCGGTAGAGCGAAGAGACGCATCAATACGCGATCACCCTCATCCATGCGACCCATGTTGTAATACCATCTGGGTGTATCAGGAAGAACGAGCATTCCAATAAAAGAGAGCGGGCAGAAGAAACTCTACAGTGCGATGGGGAACCTCCAGGAAACTTGGGTGTCGAGACGAGTGAAGCCGAAATCGACCTGAAGTACTATCAGTAACCGCAACTTACGAAGGGGAGCATAGCGCATCATACCCAGTAGGCTAGAGCCACACCGTTGATCAAATACACGCGTTGTATGGCCACTTGAGGACCTCTCTCGGAAATCTTGATCGTCGTCTCGCTCATGTACGTAGGCACAGTGGCGGAGATGAGACCAATGCCGAGGCCGGATAGCACTCGCGCGCATACGATCTGTGCTATGGCTGCATACTGTCAGTTTCGAATCCCAAGAACAAATATGCGGAAGCTTACAGAACGAAGTTGCTTGCAATATGCCGCCAATAATCACGCATAGGTCTCCGACCAAGATGCTCATCCGGCGACCGAAGCGTGAGCCAAAGTTAGAGAATGTGAGGAAGATGGCCATGACTAGACAACCAAGGGTGTAGGAAGAAGCGATCAATGGTATGATCAGGCTGCCAGACGGATTGCCAATGGCATCCAAGAAGGGCTTCGTTGTCTGTACCCCACCCAAGACGCCGGCATCGTAGCCAAAGATAAGGAACGTCATGGCACAACTGAAGGACATGAGCCTGTAGAAAGCTCTGCCCTGGAGTTCGAACACCATCATGACGTTGGCTTCTGAGAGCTCGGAGTAGTACTGGAGATGCACAAGGATTTTAGGAAGAATATAATCCGCTGATTTGACAAGCCGATGGGAAAGATTCAAGATTATACAGATGCTTGCCCGTTCGGCTCGCCCTTACGCAAGCTCGCTCGCCTTGAAGCTGCCCTAAAGTTATCCTTGCCGGATGCAGCTCGTATCGGTGCGGCCGCTATCTGGTGCACTTTGTCATCATCTTTGGCATCGTGAGGAGCCAGCTGTTGCAGGGTACCTTGTTGCTGTTCTTCTAGGGTGGCTAATGCACGCACAGCTTTGAACTGTTCATGTTCGTTTACGCGGTTTAAACGAATGCACAGAGTCCTTAAAGTAACGCGCACAAACGCACAAAATCGTCTTGTTCGTACGTACGTTTATAAACACCTACCTCCTAAAATTCCTTCTATTTCGGAGTACTTCGGAGCACTTCCGGCAGCGAAGAGGGCGACGGCAAGGGTAGCAAGGTAGACGAAGCTCCTCGCGAAGACGTAGTAGTATCTAGGTAAGGATAAGAGAGGCGGAGGTTTAAGGCCGTCTACGACGCTCTATCTCGAAGGGCGAAACCTCGTCGTCGACCCTAATTAAGAAGGTACTACCGGCTTAGCGCACCGATCTGAACGAACACACAAATAGCCTGTTCTCTAAAAATGAATAAACAAACTAGCTAATTTAGCTGCACGAACGCACAAAGCCTCTGTTCACTGTTCGTGCGTTCATTAGCCACCCTGTGTTCTTCAATGGCCCAATTCAGCCTAGAGAATGCAAGACATCTGATGCATTGCAGCAGCGCTGCGATCGTACAGGTCCAAACGCGTGAGCTGCGGAGACAACACAGTGGTGTGCGTGGTGTGCCGTGGCCCCTTCCGGCTTGACAGGTATAGAGGCTTTTGGGGATCTTTGTCTCTGAGGCGGTGCCGCTACCACGTCTGAGCGGCGGCTCTCTGCCTTTCACGGCTCATAGGCCACAAGTGAAGCTCACCACTTGCCAACATAAGTCCGCCGCATAGACAGTTTCAGATCTTTCTTGCTAGACGCAGTCCGTATCCTTTGCGCTGCGTCCTGATGGATCTTGTCTCCGTCCTTGATATCGCGGAGAATCATGCACTGCAATGTGGCTTGATGATTCGTCACAAATGCCAATAGGTCTTCCAGTTCTATTTCCAGGCCCGACAGCATAATGCTGCGGATATGTTGCAATGGCTCCGACATCCCCTCCAGCTGGGCGCCGTGAAGGGTGCGCCAGACCGCGAAATCCAGATGAATATTATCGTAAGGTTTGTCTGGCTTACAATGCACGGAGAGATGCTTGAGGTACTCTGCCTCTGATATGAATTCAAGGAAGCCGTGGCTGTAGTAAAGGTGGCATTGTCAGTCAAGGTCTGGTTGTGCTGTAAGAAGGGGCTGCTTACATGTCGTTGTTTATTCTCTCCAGTGAGCTTATTGGTTTGGTTTGGTTTGGTCTGAGGCCTTAGACCAGGCCAAACCAATAGTGAGAGCCTCGAGTCCAATAAGACCATGGTTACCAATACCGGATTAGGCATCGACGACAAGGTGAGGTTTTATAGGGTCAGAAGGGCGGATTTGGGCGGGGATTTGACCTTAGAGCCGACGGCATGCCCGCCGGAGCTCCTATAATGAACCCGTATGCCGTAGAGCGTAGTAGGCATGATTCTCTGCCTCGCCGTCGTCGCCGCCTCGGTATGCGAGCGAAGCGAGCGCTTTTTGCCTTTTTCAAGGCTGTTCGAGGCCCACTAATTGCCGAAATAGGCTGATTGGACTCCAATGGACACCACGGTCCTTAGACCAATCCAAACCAAACCACGGCTACGGCGAGACCAAACCAAACCACCACCAACTGGTGACCAACCAAAACCATTGAGTCCAAACCAATAAGCTCACTGATTCTCTCCGTGAGCTGTTCAGCACTTTCGCCATCCAGCGCCTCGCTTCGAGGGAGAACAACCTGAAGTGACTGTAAGTGTCGGAAACAGCCATCGGTCTCCCACTCGCGAAACAGTGCGTAGGGTACCGGTGTGTTGTCAGCCCCGATACTGAGATGTGTGATTGGCAATTGGGTCTCAGCGAGGGCTAGCCAGAGGTTGTCGTACGGCAGCTGGCCGTTTGCCTCGAGCGACAGGCAATCCTGGTATCCCAGACTCTTGCGGATGCGAGTCACACCTGACGGAGCTTGTAGGCCGTTGAGAGGTCCTGGGCAGAACAGGATCCACGGATAGTTGCGAGCCATACGAAAGCCAGCGAATGCCACTAGAAGCAGGCTGTATTGTCCGCATTTGGGGAAGCTGCGCTGTTGTTTGAGAAGCTTCTCGTACTCTTGCCGGTAACCCCTGTTCTTGGCTCGCAGCTCCCTAGTCTGAGTCCGAGTCGCGCATGCCTCTTGGTAGCGGTACTTGTAGTCCGTCTTAGAATCGCGCAAGACTGCGGTATTGAGGATCACACGCTTCATAGATTTGCCGTATCTCTCATGCGTAGCGATATAGCAGAGAGTGCTCAGGCTGTATATATCGTTTACGAGGAACGCGCGATCCGTGAAGCAGCTCTTAGCGACGATAGACGACGTTTTCGCATCCAAGTCTCTGCAGGTCAGCCTCGTAGCAAGAAGAGATTCCCTCGTCATGTACCGGGCAATCCACTCGACTAGCTCTACGGGCAGTTCGAGAAATGCCGTACGGCTTGTCGGGTATGAGTTTTCGCCCGCGTTCTTAGTACTGAGGTGGTCCATAGTGTTGCTGCGTGCTGGTCAGTGTCTGGTCGAAGGTGGGCTGGGAGAATGAGACGGAACCGGAGGAAAGACATCGCGTTAGGAGATCGCGCTAGATACGGGCGGCCACATCTTCCACACGCCTGTTCCCGTGACCGTTTGGAACATGCGCTACCCCCTTTGGCTTCCGGGCTGCTGACTTCGCGCTTCACTCACCCCCCTGAGCTTGGCTCACCTCCTGGGCTTGGGCTTCGACCTGTGCTGCATCCTCCTGCGGCTCAACTAATCGCAAATACCACCAATGCCACCATCATCGCCGCATCGCTTGCGTAAGGCGAGGATGGACAGTACAGGTCGAGCGGCACTCGAAGGGCAGCACTCAGAGGGCAGCACTCAGAGGGCAGCACTCAGAGGGCAGCACTCAGAGGGCAGCACTCAGAGGGTGAGCAGACATTGCGAAATCCTCATGCGTTGAACGCTCGCGGCCGGTTAAGCGCGTTCATTGTTCGCGGTGCTGTCTCCCGCAAGGCTGCAATGCCTCTGACTGACTTGTACGATTGCGATGTATCGCGAACCAGCAACCTACATTTGGATGCTGCTATCCGGTATCTCTGCGGCGACGTGCATTTGCTAGGCCGGGTGGTTGCATCCTCAAATGAATATGAGGCGCTGATCATGCGTTTGTGTCACCTGGCGGTTAAAACGCAAGCGAGCCATGAGGTGTGATTCTTGCAGACATGTGATCTCCGTCACTTCACGCGTTCTCCCGCTGTTGCCTGTTTCCACGCGACTTGACGAGAAGTTCCATTGAAAGAACCAAGAACATCATCTACTGACTCGACAGGACTACACTCTGCTCAAGCATCTACGAAGATCTCCGAACGAGCTCTTCCATTACACACTGCGAGAGGAGCAGCAAATCCAGTTACGCCTTTCACGACCATCGGCATGGCCGCAAATCCCATTTCAGACCGATACAGGCGATACAAGTCCGGCACGAACAAGATCACGCGATGGCTCCGGACCGCTGCGACGAAATGCAACACTCTCAGCACATCTTTGGCGGGCCTCTGCATGACTGACGG
>JAKLLW010001725.1:0-12219 GCA_022814695.1 Neocatenulostroma microsporum
GAGTATGATCAACACGGTAAGAATGGCGATCAGGCCTGTGACCTTGAGGCGCCTGCTTGATGGCATCTTGATCTTCTTCCTCCTTCCTTCGAACCTGTCGTTGCTCCTAGTTCTGCGAGACACCTATATCGTAGACTTGTTATACTGTTGAATGGTTGGGATTGCAGTGGATTCGACTCGAAACTTGAATGTCAATGGTTCCACGAGCTTGGGTTGTCGCTGGTGGTGTGATGCAAGATCGACCAGTCGGTGTACCCAGTTGATCAACTGCCACGAACCGCCGGCCTGCCGCGTGGGTCCCTTGAAACGGCTGATCGGCAGCGACAAGCACAACAGCGCCTACTCTGAGTTCACACGACAGCGACGACACGAAGATGATAGGAAGTACAGGTACAACAACGCGGGCAACTGCAGCTTCTTATTGCGCTCTCGCCCCTGACAGCTCGCATGCACGCACTTCGGTTGTTCCTGGTCAGCTGCTGCTGCATGCAAGTGGCACGCCTCAAGAAAGCCTTTGCCTGATCGAGACCACCCCGCATGCCCAGACTCTCTAGGAAGTACTACCCGTCCGCCAATCCCTGCGCCCATGCCGTCGGAGAGTTTCTTTCGACAACAAGCCGGTGAGGCCTTACTATCTTGGGATTAGACACTATTGGCAATTACCAACGAGGCTGTCACCAGAGACGCTTCCTCTCTGGTCTGGACGTGGGATGAGAAACATGACTTCAATGTGCTCATGTGACGAAGACTCGGCCTTTGCGATGTATCCGGAAAGCAACGAGGCTGACATTGCGACGGTGTCCAGCATGTGAGATGAGAAACATAATTCTGAGCATTAGCAGGCATCGACAAGACTGAGACCAAGCACTCCGCCGTTGTGGTTTGGATGCTGGGTGATGAAAGACATGGCGTCCTCAGCCTGACGATTTGCTTGGACACTCGACACAACCGTGACAGAAACCTCAAGGCTTGGCGACACAGATCGTTGCGGCTTGCTGTCTCAGCGCCCAAGGCTGGACCGCTAGCGTACGAGAAACCTATACGGCAGCTGGATCATGTGCAGACAATCTCGAGGTTATGTTCAGATAGTCTTGAGACGACGCCATGCTATGTGTAAGAAGCTGGATTCTTTCAGCTGGCTAGCACTCCATATAGCGGCACGAGGCCGTTTCATTCTCGAGGAGATGGCGGGAATGCCTTCCGTTACCAAACCTCATTGTTGTTGAGAGACAAGACAAAGAGGTATGTCTCGTCTTGTCTAAGACTGAATGAGAGACAGTTTGCTACTAGCAATCGTTGTATATAGATACTTAAGGACTGCTACTATATATAGTAGTCCTCTCTTCTATATCGGACTATAGTTACAACGAATAACAATTGTTGTTATTCGTTGTAACTATAGTCCGATATAGAAGAGAGGACTACTATATATAGTAGCAGTCCCTAAGTATCTACGTATAACGATTGCTAGTAGCAAACTATCTCTTATTTAGTCTTAGACAAGACGAGACATACCTCTTTATCTTGTCTCTTAATACTCCCTCTAATAGTTAGCTACCTAGTAACGATACTACTAGTCTCGCGAAGAAGCTTAAATAGAACACGACTTAGAGGCTTCGTAAGCATATTAGCGATATTGTCCTTCGAGCTAACCTATTATAGCGTAATCTCCCCCTATTCTACTACCTCGCGGATATAATAAAAGCGACGCTTAATATACTTTATATAGTTGTAGAACTCTAGATTCTTAACGAGCTTAATAGCTACCTAGTTGTCGATATTAAGTAGAATAGTATCGATCTAGTCTAATCTAGGAACCTATAGCTCGTTAATAAAGTCCTTAAGCTATATACCTTCTTACGTAGCTTCGGATACGGCAACGTATTCGGCTTCTATAGACGAGTAGGCGATCGTTGTCTAACGTTATAAATACTATAAGATAGGTGCGCCGCCGAATAGGAATATCTAGCTAGTCGTTAATTTGCTTAAGTCTAGATAGCCGCTAAAATCGCTATCGACAAACCCTACTAGGCCGCTCTTACTAGTATACTTAGTACCGTAACCTAATATGCTCTTTAGATAAGCGAAGACCCTATAAACGGCGTCTATATACTCTTAATTCGGATTGCTATTAAACCGTAATAGGAGCGACACCGCGTAGCTAATATTAGGTCTACCCTTATTAGCGAAGTAGTTTAGCTTACTAGTCTTTAACTAGTACTTAGAGCGGAACTTTGGATCTACTATCGTTATAGTCTCTTTGCTAAGCTTAGCTAATAGCTCTATAGGCGTCTTAACTATCTTAATATAGGCGAGACTATACTCTTCTAGCGCCTACTCGATAGAGCTAGCTAGCTACAAGTAAGTAGACTTGTCGTCGTTTTCTACGATCTGTATTCTTAGGTAGTATACTAGCTCTCCTTTATCCGTTATCTTAAAAGTAGTAGAGATCTCTTTCTTAAACGTAATAATCTCTTCCTTATCGGGACCGAAGATGTTCGTATCGTCGACATAGACCGTTATCTATAGCTGCCTCTCTCTATATACGAAGACATACGCGTCGAAGTCCTTTAAGTAGATCTATCCGTATGCTTCTAGCTATTTCCGGAGCTTGCTATACTAGAGTCTCGGTAATTGCTTTAGGCCGTAGAGCGACTTCTATAAAAGTAGACACTCGTTATTACCCTCTAGAAACCCTTCTAGTAGTTCGAGGTAGACGCGCTCGTCGATATTAGCCTATAGGAAAGCTATTACTATATCTATCTAATAATACTTCTAGCTAAGTATCGCTCGTAGAGCGAATAGGATGCGGTAAGATAGTAGTTGGACTACTAAGGCGAACGTTTTAGTATAGTCCTCTCCCTCTCGCTACTAAAATCTACGTACGACTATACGTACCTTATATTTAATAATCTCGCTATCTAGCCTAAACTTGCGCTTAAGATACTATTTGCTCGTTAGGATATTAGCGTTTGCTAGTCTACGTACTATCGTCTATATAAGGTTTTTAATAAGGCTATTATATTCTCTCTAGATAGCTTCTTTCTACCTATTAGCGTCGGGTGCTTTTATAGCTTGCTTAAACGTCTTAAGGTTAGGTATAGAGGCCGTTCGTAGCGTGCCGATATTAGTAGCGATAGTAGCGTTTGCTAGGCGGAACTACTAAAGTTTACTAAGACCTATTTATAATAGATCTTCGTCTTCGTTACTAGAGCTATAACGATAGGTAGTAGGGCGGTAGCGAGTTGTCGACGATACCTCTAGCTCGCTATCTAATTTAGACGTTTCTAATAATACTACCGTTTTATTATTCTTCTAGATCGGTACTTTATCGAGATCTTACTTAACGTTAGAGATACTATTATAATTGTTTCCGATATAAAATAGGTTTAGATTAAAGTGTTCTTCGATCCCTAATAGACGGTCGAAGGTATAGTATATAGGAGGCCTAGTAACATTCGTTCTACGGGCCTTAATATAGTAGTAGTATAGTTCTCTATAATACTAAAGACTAAGTCGAGCATATCTCTAGCAATCTCTATCTAGATCTAGCGCCCGTAATTAAGATAAACGGTAGATAGTCTTAAGGATAGAGTCGGAGGAGTATACCGTATATGTCTTATTAGATGTTTTGTAGTATCTATATAGCTTAACCTTAGAGCAAATCCGTTTCCCGTTCTTATAGGCTATATACTTTATATCGTAATCTCTAACGGAATCGTATATATATTTCTTCTTACGTTTAATATAGTAATTATAGGGGCTCTTACTATTATATCGACGGTTAGGACGACCCTTATAGTAGTCGCATCTATCTTCGTCGGCGACTATATCTTCTTTTAGGAGAGTATAGCGTAATACCGTTCTATTAGTCTCGCGCTCTACCTTAGTATCTCGCGTTGCTTTCCTACGCGCCTTCTAGGCTTTATAGCGATCCTAATCGCTTAGTACCTCTAGTACGTATATCTATTTCTTCTTAATATAGCGGTCGTAGCGGTTCTTCTCGATATTAAACTTGCAGCCTTTCCCCTTCTACCGACAAACACCGTATCTAGGATTATCGATAGTACGAGTATAGAAGGAGACGGATGTCGTTCTCTCCTTTACCTAAACGTCGTTAGTCGTAGCTAGTACGTAGCGTCGGAGATATTTTCTATACGACTCGTATTTGTCTTAGCCTTTTAACTTAATATATAGTATACCTTTACGGTAATACTCCTTGCAATATATAGTCTTACGATAATCGTCTAGATCCTAGTCGCTATCTAATAGGTTACTATCGTAATAGAGGTATACATTATATATACTAGACGCCTTCTACGCGGGGTAATCGTCGTTGTCGTATACCGAAGTCTCCTTATAGTCGTATAGCGCAATCCTAGAGTCGTTTTAAGTATTTAGTTCTAAGGGTGTTAGCGGACGTAACGGTAGTAGTATATTAAAGTCGTCGGACTCTAAGTTAGATAGTATAAACTTATCCGTACTTCTATGTCGCTTGTCGTATCTATTGTTGTCGCGTAGAGGGGAATCCGGGTAGTCTAGTACGGTTTTCCGCTTCTCTACTATCTAGATACCTTTATTGCTAAAAAATTTGGATAGACTATCGGGTAGTTAAGATTTAGTTTCTACCTAGATAAAGTCTTCGTCGTCGAGGTCGTCGTTAAACTCGTTATCGGCGTCTAGGTCGTTAGCGCCTAAGTCGTCTTCTTCTAGTATCTAGACGATGTCGATATCTTCTACGAACTCGTCGTCGTTATCGTAAGCATGCACGCGCAGTGTCTAGATCTCTACTACTATAGGGCTATTAGTATCGAAAAACCCGTAGTCGTCGTTACCGCCGTAGTTAAGCTTTACGTTGTAAGCTAATACTTCGGAGAAGTATTCGAAATGTCTATTCCCTTCTAGGTTGTCTAAGGGGTTTAGGTAGCGATAATCTAGATAAAAGTGTACGACGGGCCTCTAGTCTAGTCTAATACTATTACGAATACGAGAGTCGCCGGCCTCTCTAGCTTCTATAACTTCGCCTAGTATATTAAGACCTAATATTGCTACGAACATATCGTCGTCTCCTTTCTCGAGCTAGCTCTAGTCGCCTAGACCTTTCGGATATAAGCTAGGGTTAATAATGCTACCCTTATACTCTACTTCCTTAATAAGGTTCTTGCGACGGTAGGTAGAGTTCGTAATCGGATCCTCCTTCTCTAAGGGTATATCGCTATTAGAATCTAAGCTACTACTCTTAGTGTCGGAGCTAGGAAGGTCTAACGGATTATTGTCGGAATCGTAATCTATACGCTAAGGACGCTTTACGATATTATTTGCTAATAGGTAATCCTACTTATCGTTTAAACTATAACTGTCGTCGACTTCGGCTATAGAGACTATATTAACGATACTCTTATTAGGGTTATAGACACGCTAGATTAATTCGTTCTCGCTACCGACAAAGTAGCCCAATTTTGCTCTAGGTATATAGAGCTTCGTAAAGTCTATAGTACTACGCTTCTCTAGTAGGACTATAATATATACTCTACTCCCCTAAATCTACTCTCTACTAAGGTCCGGCTTAATCTTATAGAGAACTTCCTATAGCGTCTTCTTATACCTATATACCTTAGCTAGTAATCTATTCTTTAGCTAGACGGCCTAACGGACTACTTCTAGCTAGAGGAAGGCTAGGAGAGATATATTGTAAATTATCTCCTAGGATCGCTCTACGATAATAGTTTTAACGCGACTACTAATAGAGTTGTCTTAGATTATAGCTAAAGACTTCTCTCGTATAGTACGCATGTTTCTCTTAGCTATACTATTCTACTAGTAGTAATACGCCGCGGATAGTTCTAAGAATACTCCGATCTCGCGTAGCTAGTTCTTAATCCTATCGTTCTTATATAGCTCGCTATCGAATCGGTATCTCCGGATCTAGAAGTCGTACGTACGCTCGAACATTATATACATATCGCGTAGCGTGTCGAAGAGGGCCTTTCTAGTAGTTATTAGAGCGTACTAGGTAAATCGGGTTACGTCGTCTACTATAAAGAGGAAGTACTTAGCTTCGCCGATCCCTCGAACGGGATAAGGTCCCTAGATATCGTAGTATATAAGACTTCCTAGTAATGCGAACTTGCGTCTAGCTAGATCGCGTAGGATTTTGACTAGCGCCCGGGTAGTAGTACAGATTAGGTACTTAAGGCCGATCTTAGCTTTAATCTATTTAGTAGTAAGTAGAAAGCCTTCGACCGCTATTACAAGTCTCGCTATTAAGTCGAGGCTAAGGTGTCTAAGCTTGCGGTACTATTTCTATACTAGATTATCGAAATTGACATCTAGAGCTAGCGCATAATCTTCTATCGTTAGTACGTCTTTCTCGGTCGTAGCTATAGCTATAGCTATTATAGGAGCTATACTACTAGAATGCTTATACTTGTTTAAGAGCTCGAGGTAATAGAGACCGTTAATCTCGGTAGCCTAGCTAACGTAGTTACCGTCTTAGTCGAACATCTTTATACCTCTTCTATTTACGAGGACTTCGAGATTAGCCTTCTTAATTAGTGCTAAGAGAGAGAGTAGGTTGCATCTACTAGATAGAGAGTAAGCGACATCTAATAGTATAATATTAACGTAGCCTTCCGTGTCCTTGTCGCGGAAAAGTATAGCAACGTCGCCGCCGCCTATAATACGCAACGATCCGCTATCTTCTATAGTACCGACTTCTAAGGCGAGCTCGTAGTATACTTTAAACTATTTGCGGTCGTTAGTAAGATAAGTGTTTGTACTACTATTAATAATCTAGGTGTCTTTGCCGATAGGACTACCGTAAGTAGCTAAGAAAGCGATACGGGCCTAAGTACCGTAGTAGTAGTACTTAAGTAATAGTATACGGAACTCGCTCGCAACTATGCGAGCCTAGGTAGTCTCGCTAGATGTGTTCTTTACTTTTACCGTTCGAGAGCCGTCGAAGCGACTCCTAACTTTAAAGGTACGTAGTAGCTTCGGAAGACGGAGATTAGGTAACATATTGTTAAATTGTATACCGAGTAATGCCTTGTTGTCGTCTTTAGTAGTAATAGACACGACGTCTAAGTCTAGATCTTCGTCGGGTAGAGTAGATTACGTAGGTAAATGCTTTAGTAGTATAGATACTAGTATATAATAGACATTTCCCGTAAAGCAACCTCTAATCCTATATAACGCCTAACTAACCTTCCTATAGTAGTTCTCGCATAATGCATTCTTACTTAGTAGCTCGCCTTCCTTCCTCTCCTATTGTCCGCAAGATGCCTTAGGTACCTAACCGTAGTCGTTAGTAGAGCAAGTAGGAGGGGTAGTAAAGTAAAGCGTACCTTATATGTTATTAGTAATAAAGCTACTAGGGATAGGCCTAGGGTATACTATAGGATTATCGTATTTAGTAGTGTCTGTTTCTACCGTGCTCTTTCTATCGTTCTACTCTATAACACGCTCTTATTCGTTCGGCTCCTTATCGTTAGATAGTTCTTTAACTATCTTAACTAGCTCCTCAACCTATAGTGCTATAAAGCGGTTAGTAGTAGGGGTAGAGGGCTCGGTATAAGGAGGTAGGGATAGCGTTCTACTAGTACGTAGGACTACTTTCTAGTCGGAGTCGTCGGAGTCGTCGGAGTCGTCGGAGTCGTCGGAGTCGTTGGAGTCGTCGGAGTCGTTAGAGTCGTTAGACTTATTAAAGCCGCGAGCGATAAGGCGAGGCTTGCTATTACGAACCTCAATTCTAGAGTTGCCTAGAAGTTGCTTAACGTAGACATCGGAGTCGTCGTCGTTATCGGAGTCGTCGTCGTTATCGGAGTCGTTGCTCTCGTTCTCGTCGCTACTTAGCTAGTTAGAAGAGTATAAATTAAAGTAAAAGCCTATAGGTATAATTATGCCTTTTACTATAGCATCCGCAATCTCCTTCTTAGCCTAGGCGAGCTTCTACTAGAAATCGTCCTTATCGATAACTACGGTAGCCGCTAGCTTCTTAGTCTTAGCCTTGCGACCCTCCTCCTTACTATCCTTCTTCTCGCCGTCCTTCTTCTCCTACTCCTTCGTAGCCGTCTTTAAGCGATCGAGCTCTACCTTAACTTCTAGGAACTTCTTAAAGTATACCCTAGTATACTATTTCTTATAGTAAACGCATTTAACTTTCTATCTACTACTCTTGCTACTAGACTAGTTGCCCTTGCCGTCGCCGCCCTTGCCGCTTTTGCTACTACCGTTGTCCTTACTATTCTTACCGTAATTGCCGTATACTACGAAGGCGGTCTTACTATTGTCGAGCTCTAAGAGCTTTAATTCGAAGGTAAGAAGGCGGCTAGTAACGTCGTAGATAGAAGTATTAGTAAAACCGACAGTACCTTAAAGGAAGTAGTACTAGTCGACGAAAGGTGCAAATTTCGGAGATAGGCCGCGAATAAGTTTAGAGATAAGCTAGGATTTGGTAACGGAACCGCCCGCGTCCTTAATCTGCTTCTTATAGAACTATAGCTTATTAATATAAACTTGTACTTAGTCGAATTAGTCGAGCGTATAGTTGTCGTAGCGGTCCTATACTATGTCGAGAGCCTAGCTACTATATAGCTTATACTACTTCTTAAGGTACTCCTAGGCCTCTTTTAGACTACTAATTTTAATAATATTGCCGCGAATAGATAGGTCGACCTAATATGCGAGGAGCGCTCGTACGAGGCGGACGCGTTTATAGTTTCGATCGTATTCGTCGAGCTCGAGACGGTACTATACGATAAGAGCTAGTATATCCGTCGTTAGTTTGTCGATTATTTCTATATCGTCGCTCGTTATTGCTATCGCTTTAATGCCGTACGATTCGCGGTTTAGTTTAGTAAGGACTAACTCTTTTCCTTCGTATAGCTCCTATACCCCTTTTAGCTTAGCTAGGAGTTGGAAGTCTTGTACGAAGGTGTCGTAGTTGTCTTAGCCGTTTAGACGGGTAAGGTCTAGGCCTATCTCGTTTGCGTAGAGGTCTAACATCGCTAGAGATTGTCGACCTATTATTTAATTTCGTTTAGTAGCTAGGTAAGCACTATATGTACCTTGCTATCGGAGTAGGGCTCGTAAAGAACTAAGTAGTGTTCTTGTTCTAGAAGATAGATTAATCGCAGTATTTTAGTTATGTAGCGGAAGCTAGGTACTTATAACCTATTATTCGTTATAACTATAGTCCGATATAGAAGAGAGGACTACTACATATAGCAGCAGTCCCTAAGTATCTACGTACAACGATTGCTAGTAGCAAACTATCTCTTATTCAGTCTTAGACAAGACGAGACATACCTCTTTGTCTTGTCTCTCAACAATTGTGCGCTCACCGCGACGGTGTACAGCTCGAAACAATCATCGCAGCTGATATATTGTACCGTCGTTGTTCCTCGTCAATGGTGCCTAGGAAACGTCTAGCTGCAAAAGCAACTCGTGTTTCCAATGTTCTGTCAGATACCACAGGTGAGAGCGAAACGTGCAGCCCTGTCGCCCGTGGTATACTCAGTGATCAAAGGTGTGGGAGACGCACTCACAATATTGTCCCACGGGTCCTAGTATCCTTCCTTTCGTCCGCACCTTGTACTCCATCCGCCTATCGTCAACATGGCGACCAACCCAAACCGACTTACCCTCCAAGCCAACAGTAACAATGAAATCAGCTTCGGAAGCCTGCCACTGGAGATACGCCTGATGATGCTTAGATCAGAAGTACGAGCAGAACCGTTCGCCTACAGACACGGCGATCCGGATACGCAGATACCAGCAGGACGCCCAGAGGACAACATCAACGTGCATGTGTTTTCCTGTGGCGACGGCTTAGGAAGCGTGGCGCTGTTCAAACTCCTCTCAATATCGCATACGATCCGTCACGACCTCAACGGCCTACTGCTCCCCAGCGACACGTTGATCTTTGGCCGATATGCAGACTTTCATCGTTGGAGCCGGTCGGAGGCCGTACTGCAATTGAGCTCAAGGGCCCGCTATCTTACGCTCGATGTACGATCGTGAACGGCTTCGCAGTTATTCATGGCGGAGCAATGGCTTGTACCTAGGGTGGCTGCTGCGGCAGATTTGAATGCTATCGACCTTTTCTTGGGTCCTTTCCAGGTGCCGATGAGGACAAGTGATCGTTGGCACGAGCATGGCATGCGGTGCGGGAGAGGGAGGATGGTGAAAGCAAATTGTTTCTACGATTGAGCTGCGACACTTGAGCTGCGGGCGGGGAATAATGTGAAAAGCCGTCGAGATATCTCTTCAATTGACAGGTCGCACCTTACCACTCTCAACCTCGTACACCCATCCACTGATATCTGTACCTCGCGCAATTCCCCGATGATCCTTCAACCACGCCACCTCCTCCCGGACACACTGATCTGCGTCGGTAAAGCAGTGGAAATCAAACTCCTCGTCAATGCAGCCTTTGCCCTGCTGGTACTCAACCATGCTGTGCGCTTCAGCATTGTTAAACATCATCATACTGCAACCTGTATGCTTGACCACCACGACTTCCGAAGTGCCAACAAAGTGCTGCGATATCAAGATCGATCGCAGAGCCTCCTGGACACTACCTCCGGCGTTTCGTATGACGTGCGCATCTCCTAGTTGGATGCCAAAAGCGGCTGTTGGGTCGATGCGGACGTCCATACATGTTACTTCGAGCAGCGTTGTTAGGTCACAGCTGTAATTAGTCGTGGCAAACACTTGACGTACCAAGGATGTACTTCTTTGCCGGCACCGGAGGAATATCCCGCATACTGTTGTCGAATGTCGAAGCATACTTGGCATTCGACAGGGCGAGGGCTCGCTGGTTCTCTGTCTCCAAGGCTTCCAGATCCGGGCTGAAGAACAGGGAAGCATGTGGCCAAAATCTCGGCCTGTTGCTAGAGGCCGTCGAGGTGGTGGACGAACGTGATCGCATTGTCGGTGGCCAGGACGGGATGGAGTGCCGATGAGGCGGCGATGAGGTTGAAACACATTCCGACGTAGACAACCCGGTTTCGATAGCGTCGTATGCGCAAATTCGGTAGTCGTGCATAAGGTTCGAGAATGACGCAGGTGCTAAAGCAGGTAACGCCCGGCGAACCCCGGTCGGGTCTGTTTAAGATCTCCGTCAGTACTCCGGTCGTCAGGCTGGGTGATTCTCATTATGATGATGTGTGTCTTCGCGGTTGCTCAGACTTGCCTTCGTAGGTCATTGATGCTTTGCCTGCCCAACCACTACTCTTCGAAGAAGGCGGGTTGAATCAGATCGCATCTCGTAAGTATCTGAGACGGAGCAAGAATACTCGCGTCTCGTCATCATAGCAGTACCTAGATAGGAAATGAAAAGTGTTGACTTACACTGAGTGCACGCCCAGGTATCAGGTGAGTAGATGTGTGCCTTTCGTCTTGCCGGTCTCCATCTTCGCTGTGCGTGCGCCGAACTGTATCTGCGGATGTGTCAGTACGAGTCTACTGCAAGGCGCTGCATATGCGTACTGCACGTTTTTTCTCCTTCGCAACATCTCGGATACCAAGCTTCCAAGCCAAGCACCTCAATACCTTCTTCCCGTGCTCCAGCAGCTCGCTGCCATCACCAGCAAGAGCATCACCCACCGCAGTCTCCCCAAAGCCACACTTGTCCGTGACCGGTGCATCTAAGGCCCACGCCAGAAGCTGCTCGTCCAGGAACGGAAACCTCGCTTCCCTGCCCCAATTACTGATTACCCTGTCATCACGGCCGAGGTTGCGCTTGCCCAGCCTACTGATGTCGAGGTCCAGCTCATCCAGCAGTGCCGTGAAGCCATTGCGATTGAAAGCAGTAGCGTGTCTTTGATAGCCGCCGAAAAGTTCGTCTGCGCCCAGGCCGGATAAGAGGACCCGTGCAAAAGTGATGTGTGGTATCAGGACGTCTGGCGACGGTGAGACATAGCCTTGACCTCGAGCAGCGAAATAGAGCGCATATGATATGCTAAGATCCATCTCAGTGTTGTGCGGATGCATAAGTGTGATAACGCGTTGTCGATGCTCTATAGTCTCGCTGTAAGGTATGTTGATAGCAATGAACTTCAAGTCCCGTTTCGGACACACAAGCTTCAGCTCGGCGTAAGATGCACGGCCAGTAATGCGGTCGGGACACGACTCGTAAGCTTCCGCCGCGGACGCTTTGTGCACGCGAGGGTTCTCGAAAGCCACGTTGAGGAGATCGATGCCTTCGTAGAACGG
>JAKLLW010001726.1:0-12218 GCA_022814695.1 Neocatenulostroma microsporum
GTTGTCACGGTCCCGGTTCGGCGTGTTCGCTAATCTTGGACACAGAGCTGCACGTAATTCGTCCGATTCGTGAAACACTCCAGCGCCGTGGTTCGGGACAAGCCATGGCCCGACTGACGCGACTGACAACCGCCTCCCGCAGCTATCCGAAGCCGTGGGATTACAATAGGCATTTGCAAACACGAATATACTGTACATCTTGGTATAGGTATGCACGAAGCTATATACTGTACAGGACCCTCGCAGCCTCAACTGAGCTCAAACGCCTTGCAGTCTGCAGCCATGGAAAGCGCTGCGCCAGCACCCAATAGAGCGGCTGCTTCCAACGGCCATGCATCGCAGTCGTACAAGGGTCGTCGCCAAAGTAAGAGCAAGAAGGCATCCGATCCCTTTCTGGAGCTAGACGACGATGCTGTCAAGATGCCCGACCAGCCATCTCCGAGCGAAGAAAAGGGCGGAGACGGCACTAATAATGGTCATTCTTTGCTCGCCGATGTTCGTCCTGCCTCCTGTGTCACCTCTAGCCCGTTCATGCTTGGCTGATGACAATTATCTAGCTTGTGCTTACGCCAATCAACATGATCGCACTGGTATTATCGCTGTTCATCGTTGACCGCCGACAGAGGGAGTGGCGTCTGTCACAGCATGCCGGAAGCCCCAACAGTATCTGGGCGCGCCTCACACGCGGGGCATGGCTGGATCCAGAACCATACCAGGGGTCACGAGATCGACACTACAGCCATCGTAATGCATCGGCAGGCGGAGATGCGCACGACGATTCATTCCAGGGATGGTACAGAAGGAAGAAGCACCGCGCGATGGCGAAGATGGAGCTCACCGACGCACTCGATATGCGCGGCAGAGTCATAGTGGCTTTATTTGTATGGTCTTTGCTTGGCTTCTTCGTGATTGCGTATGCGATGAGGCGCTTGTACGTCTGGATATCTGCGGAGTGAGCTTCTATCACGGCTATAGGTGACCTCGTATGCGATGAGGCGCCTGCATGTCTTATGTCTGAGAAGTGAGCTTATGTATCACGGCTATAGGTGACCTCGTATGCGATGAGGCGCCTGCATGTCTTATGTCTGAGAAGTGAGCTTATGTATCACGGCTATACTTGACCTCGTATGCATCTGAAGTGCTGCCAACGCACACTGCTGGACTTGTGTGACGAAGATGCATCGGACAGGCCGAAGATGCGGGCTGTTGAAAGTCAATGGCAATGCATAGCAATCCTTTCATACGCTGCATAGAAGCCATCGCCGCAGTCTGAACGCCGTATGCCGCATGCTACATGCTGCTCAAGGTATCGCGGAAGGCGTCATCGGGGTTGTCATCTCCTTTCGCCCGCCGAGGCTCTCCTGCCACTCCTCACCCACTCCTCCCACCCTACCGCATTCCATTCTCTATCTCAGTCTCCTGGCCTCACGCTCGGACTCGAGCAAGCAGAGGATGTCGTCCTCACGAACTGCTGTCGTCAGTAGTTACTCTTAGCACCCCACTTTTCAGATCCAGACGTACCTGGGCCCTTGACGTTGCGGATGATGCTACGGGTCGTGTCGTCCATGAACTCCACGCGGACTTGGGTCACACCACCACGCGAGCCTGTAATGTATTAGTATTCCTTCTCTTTTCAATCCAATTTCACGGTATGAGCATACCGGTGCGGCCGAGCACTCGGGTGACCTTGACGAGCTTGACGGGGACCCTGCTCATATGTTAGAATCTGGCCTGGCCCGGTCGGTCGCGCAGTTGTCGCATCGCTTACTTGGCGGAATCCATGATTGCAGATTATCGGAGTAGATCGGTTGTTTGAAGGGCGATATGTCTGGTGTTCGGAGCGCTGGGTCGTCGTAATGTTGTCGCTGGTGTGCTGTCGGCCTTTCCGAAAATTGAGCGTGGCTGCCAAGAGTTGGAGATATGAAGACGGCTTTTCCCGGAACGCCTGAGGCACCAACGAGACGACGTCCCGTCTCAAATTGACCACGACAGCTTCACTCTTCTCGATCCATCTCACTTGGCCTTCCGTGCGCTCCATATGCAAGCGGATATAGAACACCGCATCTGTGTGCTTGTCTCATCTATTACGCGCTATGAACATCTCAAATCGGTTACACGAGCGAATCGTTGGTCTACTGGTACGCCTTCTCCTCACTGCTCTCGTCCTGACTCGACATGGCTCGTCTGCGGAAGAACGAACATCCAAATCATCGCAGCGATACTGTTGAAATCGCCGTGTGCCGCTTCCACTGCTGGCATGGCCTCCAGGTACCCATCGAAGTCGCTTTGAGCACTCGGTGTGCATTATGCCGGGCTTGAAACTCTGGCTGCCACCTCCGCTACCCGAGATTCCTTGGAACTGGCGGTCACCATACTACTTTTCTTGCACTGCAGTCACCGACACAGGACTGCAAGTATCTGCATGACCAATGCGGAGAAACTGGAGCTGCGGTTATGGGGCTCTCATAATCTGCCAGAGAACCCCTCTCTGTCAAGCAAGACCCGCCTTTCTCGTGCATCTCTAGTCTTTCGAGCCGGTTTTGCACCTACACGAGTGTTCAACACAACACAGAGCACCATTGAGGCCATCCCGGTAAAAAGTAGTTCCTTGCCGTATAGTCGATCATCTCCATAAGATCGTAGGCATCTAAGTTGTCCTTGTTGCGCTTTCGCATACTTAATTGTCCATCTGTTGTTCCAAGATGTGGGTCGTAACTTGGATACTGACAGGCATTGCCTTTGCTGCTGCTGTTCACGCAGCCAACAGCACCCTTGCAGGTGTTTGCACAGACGCCTACGCTCGGGCAGCCCTGCCAGCCGACGATGTCTACCCGGGTATCACGATTGATCACTCTTCGGTCTCAGCTGGCGCTTTCTACGGCGCGTCCTTCACCGGCCAGTATAACTACCCAGACGCCACATTCGACTACTGCAACGTAACCTTTGCCTACTCCCACAATGGCCGTGGCGACCAAGTGCTCGTCACATACTGGCTTCCAACTCCGGCGTACTTCCAGGACCGATTTCTCTCCACTGGTGGCGGAGGCTGGGCTATCAACGAGGGCAACAACTCAGTCGCAGGTGGCATGGCGTATGGCGCTGCAGCAGGTCTGACCGACGGTGACTTTGGGAGCTTCAGCAACGCTTTCGACGATGTCTTCCCACTGGCCAACGGCACGATCAACTGGCAACCGCTGTATATGTGGGGCTACCAGGGGATCCATGAGATGACGGTGATCGGGAAAGCCTTCACCAAGAACTTCTTCAACATGGGCAATAGCTCGAAGCTGTACTCCTACTACCAAGGATGTTCGGAAGGCGGTCGTGAGGGCTGGAGTCAGGTGCAACGCTTCAATGAGTTCGATGGAGTCATCACTGGTGCCCCGGCCTTCCGTTTCGCCCAACAGCAGATTGGTCATCTGTACTCGAATGTCGTAGAGCAGACGCTTGACTACTATCCTCCACCTTGCGAGCTGGACGAGATAGTCAACCAAACTATTGCCGCTTGCGACCCGCTCGATGGCAAGACAGACGGGGTTATATCTAGGAGCGATCTCTGTAAGCTGCACTTTAACATCAGTTCCACGATCGGCAAGCCGTACAACTGCCCGGCGTCCGCAGGCGATCCGACTGGAGGAGTACTACCCACGCCAGCTCAGAGTGGCACCGTCTCAGCCAAGGGTGTCGCAGTAGCAGCCAAGATCATTGACGGCTTGAAGGATTCTCACGGCCGACAAGTCTATTTCAGCTATCAGCCTGCCGCTGCGTTCGTTGATGCGCAGACACAATACAATCAGGCTTCTGGCATGTACGAACTGATGCAGCAACCCTTTGGCGTCGAGTGGGTAGAGCGCTACCTCCATCTCCAGAACGCCTCGGTTCTGCCAACCTTCCAGGGAGTGACATACGACACACTCGAAGCCTGGATAAAGCAGGGAATGCAGATGTACGAGCAGAGTCTCCAGACCACTTGGCCGGACCTGACGCCCTTCAGCAGCTTGGGGGTAAGATTCTGCACTACCATGGCGAGTCCGATCCAAGCATCCCGACCGCATCATCCGTGCGGTACCATGAGAGCGTGCGCCAAATCATGTACCCAGGCCTCTCTTACAACGAGAGCAACGCGATGCTGAATGAGTGGTACAAGTTGTACCTCGTTCCTGGAGCAGGACATTGCGCGCCCAACACTTACCAGCCTGATGGACCATTCCCGCAAACGAATTTGCAGGTCATGATCGACTGGGTGGAGAAGGGCGTTGAGCCAAAGACCTTGAATGCTACAGTACTGCTCGGCGAGCATGCGGGAGAGAACGGGCAGATCTGCGAGTGGCCGCTGCGACCGTGTTGGTTGAACAATGGGACGGAGATGGAATGTGTGTATGATCAGGCGAGCATTGATACTTGGCACTATGACTTAGATGCATACAAGGTGCCTATATACTAGGCATAGGCGGCTTTTGAGGTAGGTAGCAGAATACGCAAATCGTAGTCGACGCCATGGACGTTTGATCCGGTCGGAGGACCTGACCTCCGACAAGTGTACAACCACCTGCAGTACTTTATGAAACTGCCGTTGATGCACATTGATAACAAGAGAACATTATGTCGTCTCCCAGTGAGCAGAAAAGCCCTCCTTGCTCCGATTGATGTTGCTGTTGGTATGCCTCAGGCGATGTGTCAGCATATGTTGCTAACCGTATCGAGACTTTTCCGCAAGTAAGGTTCCGTCCGATCGCGATTTCACGCATTGGTCTCGACTCTTTGGACAAGCCCAGGCCTTCGAAGACCACATAGCTATCGAGATGAGACTCCAGGCACGACATGAGTACCTTGCTTACACTCTGTAGTCAGCACGTTAGCTACGTAGATACGCGGCCTGAAAGCATTATTCGGAGGCTAGGTAGGAGCTCTCTTCAATTCTTTTCGCAAGCAGTCTTCGTTTTCCTCATCACCAAGTCTGGAAGCATTGGAGGATTTGGTGGCTTGACAGCAGTGTTTAGAACAACGCTATCATGCATTACAGTAGGTCACAAGCACACACGAAGAAGTCTAGAGGGCCAGAGTGCTTACGTTGATGTCCTAGTTCGCTTCCTCAAGACGCCCAAAGTCCATGTCGACAGGAGTAACGTCCTCCTCAAAGCCGTCGTTACCGTTACCACCGATCTGGGAGAGACGTTCTACCCCGAAGACCTTGAGCTCGTAGCCACGCTCAGAGACCATGAGCAAGATGGGAACATTTACCTTCGGCGGAAAATTCAGTACCCTGCTGGCGCGCGGAGTCTACCCATAACATTCGACCTCACTCGTCAGGACGTAGAGTGGCCAGCATGCATGCACGTTGCAGTAAGGAACACAAGCGCAGGCACAGCTCCAGGCTTCCTGCCGCCGATTGTGGATGTATGGAGCGGCACACTCAACCCCACCAAAGGACAATTCTCAAGCGGATGGAGGGTGGAACGGAGATTCACAAGCTTAGCTGAGCGAGAAGTCAGCTTGCTGGAAGACGCAGGAGATAGCATAGCAAGACATCTATGGGATGGGAGTCAGGCACTGGCGCAGCACATCGATCAGACCATCTCGCTACAAACGTCCTCGAGTCCGTTACCTCTGCTGGAATATGTGCTGGTATCCGCAACCTACCGAAGACTAAATGTCCTGGAACTCGGCTGCGGTTGCGGCAGCGTCGGCATCAGCTTGGCGCAGAGTATACCCGACTGCGACGTTGTACTCACCGACCTGCCCGAAGTTACGGAGCTAGTAGAAGCGAACATTGAACGGATGAAGCCTGCCATTTCCTCGCGTGTGCGGTTCGAGCCATTGGACTGGGAGACACCTCTACCGGAGAAGATCCAAAACCGAACGAACGACCTAATCATCGTATCAGAATGCACATACAACACCGATACCCTGCAACCACTGGTCTCGACCCTCTCAGCACTCACAACACGAAGTCCGAAGGCCGTCGTAGTCGTTTCGACCAAGACACGGCATAGCAGTGAGGCCGCGTTCTTCGAGATGATGAAGGATGCAGGAATGGTCGAAGATGGCAGTATGAGGCTTCAGCTGCCGGGTATGCCAGGCAGCGGGTATGCGGACTGGGCGACGGATGTTGGATTGCATGTGTTCCATGGGAGAGAGCATAGGCTCAGTCTGAGCCCGCGGGAGAGTGCTGAGGATGGCAAGGTGCCAAAGGCGAAGAGGCAGAGATCGCCGAGGCAAAGATCGCCTCCCACAAGCAGCGGCTGAGTACCGCATGTCTGGCGTTCGGGTGGTGGATTGCATGTGGGATGCTGATGATTGTATGACAAGCGACAATGCGGAGGCGTTGCTCAGCATTATGCACAGCGACTGTAGTACAGACAGATTACAAAGTTGTTAGGCATATCTGACCTGAACATCAGCACTTGGCTCTCATACGCCGCCGAAGGCGCGGCAACAGACGCACATGTCCTCTCTCATGCTGCTGTTCTGTCATGGACTGTCATGGGCAAGGCTATGCCAGCTTACAACACACTCTGCTACGTAGATCAGCAACACGTACTCCTGAAAGGACAGCACACCAGCGCATCAGCTTGGAGCATAAGAACTTCGGTTTCTCCTGCTCCTTCCTCTTTCGTTCCTTTCCTCAACATATCTACACACTACCTCCAGGCCATGTTACATCACTACCACACAAGACAGCTGCCACCATGGTGTACAAACGTCTTGACAGCATCTTTCGGGTGTCCCTGCTAGCTACACTCATTGTAGCGCCCCCGACTCTCGCCACAGCGGACCCAATCTCCAACATCCAACCATCTATCAGCGCCAACCATAGCTTACCGGCACGCCATGCCATCTACCCGGATCTCCGCGCCACCGAAGACCTACACGACGACGGTGAGGCCCTTCACAAGCGCGTCTCCACCACACAGCCCATCCCAGGCGTTCCGCAAGACGCTATCAGGGCTGGCATGCTATACGAGTCCCTCATGTGGGCCGACATTGCAGCAGCAGACGAGATGGTTCTCACCAAATACAGCTTAGCGAAATCGCAAAAGAATTATCGGATGTACACTGGTGACTTCAGTGTCGGCGCCTATTGGACACGGCGCGACTCACAACAAGCATGGCTCAATGACTTCAAGAAGCCAGCACTCCAGGCTGTGCTAAAAGCACTGCCGCACCCTGGTACTGGTGGCCCCTATGTACAACTTCGGCCTAACGTCGCCACACCGAACCAGGAAAGCGGTCCTTTCGTGCTTATCACACACAAGAATGACAAGCAGGGCGGCAACAAATTCAACCAGGGCCGAGTCCCTCCTCTGGTATGGAGATCCAACTATTTGACCCTTGCCAAGACTATGCTGACCGCCATCTAGGCAACAGATGCTGAATTCTCGACCGCGTTCAACGCCCGCGACGGTATCATTGTGGTACAGCAGGCATATGGGCCAGCGTACTGGCTTCAGCGAGCCCGTCCGCAGTGGACTCAGGATCAGGTTCGACAGAAATTGCCTCCAGTCAAGCAATGGTCCGACGTTATCTTCGCTGAGTGGGCTTACCCGCACAATGCGGCCGCATTCGAAAAGTACTGGAAAAACATCGGCAGTAGCACTAAGACCGCCATCGGTCAAGGCAAAGGGCTGGACAAACTCGACTACATTCTGCTGAAAGACATCTTCGAGCCTGCCGAGACGGTCGGGATCATCATGAAGGAACTCAAGAATATTCCTCGCATGGGTATGGAGGGGAGCAACGCCATCCCGGTGTGGCCTGGCGTTACCTTTGACGCTGGCGAAATGTACGTTAGCCTCTACAGCACGGCTGATGATTGAATCGTACTGACAGCTCGACACAGGGCTTTTGACGCAATTCTCGGCACGCCAAACTGTCGAGGTGTTGCCTGGCTCCTCGCACAGCACAAAGAGGCTCTTGGCCATAAGGTGCTAGCATCCGTTACTGTCTTCAGCCTTACGCCGCCGAACGACCCAAACCAGGTGCCGTCCTTGCTGTTCAAAGTCGTGGATTGGATTGCCGCTCTGGAGACTCAAGCGAGGCACAACATGGCAACCCACCATGCTTTCGACCCTCCGGGATGTTAGGGACTGAGAGACGATCTCTGGGATCGACGGCGAGGTAACATACAGTAACGAGCAACCTGTGTTGATGATTTCTGCGGATGTCGTGGGAGATGCTTTTCATCAAGCATTGAGCGAATGTGGCTTGGGCGGAAGAGGCATTTGTGAGCACATGATGAGCTCATTGAACTGTTCCTGATAATCTGACAATTTTTCATCTTGTGCGAGGGAAGGGTGAGCGATATCTGATACTGTGGCGTTCATCTCGTCTGGTCTGAGCAACAGTACCCAGCTCTCTATAAATGATGCTTTGGAAATACAAGTGCAGTCTCATGGGTTGCTTGCACGTCACGACCCACCATACATCATCCAACGTCTCAAGCACCAGGGCCTTGATGAGACGCTGAAAGCGCTATACCATGGCAAGCATGACCTAGACACAAGCGACTGGTCTCGATAACGCACTTTTCCGGCAGGTCGACCTCGAAACAACCACTGGACGCTCTCGTGGTACAGCTAACGGACGCCAACCTACAGATGACAAGGGTTGTGTCCGGTTCGTCCGACATCTCGCTACCAGTGTTTGTCGCACTACACGTTGATCTGATTGAACAGGGTATTGCCATCCAGGCAAGGAAAGTTTGATGGGCACGCAAAAGTTCGAGCGCTGCGCAGGTGCGGAAGGGGAAGAGAGGGTGGCGGACTTGAGAGCTGCGTTGGAAGTGGTCATGGATGAAGTCTCGATGTATCTTCGACCACGGATTGGGAAGGGCAGAAGCTGCTGCATGCACTTTTGACAGAGACAGCGCCCTGCGAGTGGATGCGTCTGCGAGGCCTTCTACGGCACACTGTCATCGAGCGACGACTAGCGAGGAATATGACGAAGTACGTCGAAGGTAGGAGGTAGAATTGCTAGGTCCAGGCCGTCAGCGGCATCTTCTTACGTTATCTACCTTACTCATCCCATCATCATCCTTCGTCCCTCCCATACAAAACTCACACCAGTTTTCAAAGCCATAAGGGGCAACTTCCTACGTTAAGGTATCGCCAAAAGCCCAATGTGACAGCGCCTTCGGAACGCCTGTCGCTATGCACCCCACGCACGCATTCGCTCACTCGCTAAATATGCACATCATAACCCATACTTCATCTCAATATACTGCCATACCACAATCATCAATGTTTTGACCTCCTCCCCTTCCTCGCCTCCTTCTCCCTTTCCTCCTCAAACACACTCTCATCCTCCTCCTGCACGGGCGCGGGAGTCCTGTTCTCCCTCCCTTGTCTTCTTCTATGTCGCCTGTTAACAGAGATCTGACTCGCGCTATCATCCGGCGCCAGCGACGCTAGGTCTCCTAATCCATCATCGTCGTCTTCACCTTCGAAATCTGTCATCCCTGATGCTGGGGTGTCTAATCGCACGAAGGCATCGCTGGAACTGCTGCCTCTACGAAGCTGAGCTTGCATGGAGAGGCCAGCAGAACGTTCGCGGAGCATTTGCCTGACTAATTCAGCGCGGGAGTGAAGGATCTCGAAGGCGTCTTCGAAGCGCTCCATATCGTTGAACAGATTTCTTTCGACTTCAGCAAGAACAGCGATCTCGGTATCTTCGTCCATTTGAACCGGCGCAGGAGGTGAGACGCCGATTCCAGGCGTTGGACCGCGGGAAGGGAACATTGAAGGCTGTGGCATTGTTCCAGGAGGCGTGCCGTCAGGTGATAAAGCGTTCCTTAACGGACTGAAAGGTGTCGGGCCACGACTTTGCTGCATGCCGCTCATACCGGAAAAAGGCGTCGTGTTCCGCGAGAAAGGCGTGCCGTTCGCACCTCTGCTTGGCGCTCTGGACCCTACAGGCGAGCCAAACTGTGATGCTGAGGGAGGCATAGGCGCCTCTGCACCGGACCACAAGAATCCGTCAAACCGACCCGAAACCAGCATCTCCCACTCTCCTTCGTTCACCTCAGCAAGCGTGGCAAGCATACCGTGCAGATGAGGGTTGTTGAGTAGATACATCGCGCACTCGCAATCTCGTGGCGGTCGGCCGAGACGGTATAAGCGCTGTAAAGCATTCCGTGCTCGCTTGAGCGCAGTCGAAGCCTGTGAAGGTCGTTCCGCAGGAGTAGGCGCACGGGACTCCGAGATCTGGCTCTGACCGTGCATAAGCGCTATGAAGAAGTTGCGCTGCTGAACGTCGAGCTTAGTCATCATGGCGAACATCAGCGTGTCTTCGTCTGCCTCTTCAGGCGGGCTGGATGCGTATTCCGGTTGCTGCGCGAGCCAGCTTTGTACCGCTCGCTTCGTCTTCTGGTTCTGGCGTATGTAGTGATCTCGGTACTCTTCCGGCACATCGATGTCAAGCTTCTGCATCGGCGTTAGCGTGGCGCCGGAGATGCCAAGTCCACTCTCGTCGGGTTCAATGCTGAAGGGAGGCCATTGAGGTAACTCTCTTCGACCAGCTACGTGCTCTAGCAGCTCACCCCAGCTGATGCCGCTATCTTCCTCATCTGATAACGCAGGCTGCGGCGTAGTCTTGCAAATCACGCAATCACACCTCTGACTCGAGATATCTCGCGCAAACACCTGACTAAGCTTGTCCAGTAGCCGTCTCGCCACGGACTTGTACCCAGTAGCCACAGCAAGCGAGCCGTTCGTGCGAAGGACTTGCAGATAGTCATCTAGCCGCTTGTGAATAGAGCCAAATATCTTTGAGTACTCCTCCATAGGCGCCAGCTGTAACAATGCCGGAGACTGATACATACTGTACTGCTGCACTGGTGGCCCAACCTGCACTAATCGCTTCGGCACCATGGTCGGTAAGCCGCCATGCTTCAGCAGGTAGTCCACTCGAGGTGGCTCCTTATTGCTAGCTACAGGCGGCGGAGGCGGTGGAGGAGGCATTGGAGGCCTTGCAGTCAGAGGCGTCATGGGTGTCATGCCGAAGGACTGCGGCGAGTTGAGGTTCGCTGCACCCACATCGATAATGGGTGTCTTACGCGGTAGTGCGGAATGGACGTATACATCCTCGATAGGCGTTGTGGCCTCATTCTCAAATGCGGGTGAAGGCTCATGGACCGGTATGATCCTTGGCTCTCGTTGTCGATCTCGCATACCTTGTCGCGTAGGCTTACGCTCTGGAGGCACGGTCGTAGCGCCGGAGTCGATCGTAGATCCAGTGTTTCCTGTACTTGCCGTATTCTGCGTGTTCTGCGTGAGGGTGGATTGCGGCTGAGATTGAGATGCAGTCGAGACCGTTCGCCTGTACCCACTGCTGGGCGTGGTCCTCCGTTCTTCTTCTGGAAAAGCACCAGGCATACTCGAGACCTCGGACTCCCTCCATAAGCTCGACTGCGACTTGGCAGGCTTCACACCCGCAGTCCTGCGTGGACTCTCATTGCTCCGCCTGCCCTCACTCATGTTGGCCTTGGCCTCATCCGCAGCCTTCCGTATACTGCTTCCACTGCCAGACCTCCTGATATCCGGGTTGTCGGCCGTGAGCGGTGGGCTGGGAGGTGGGTTTGTCGGCGGTTTCGCAGGCGTAGAGTTCCTCCTCTTGTCCGCGCTGACATCTGTAGCTGCAGGCGTGACGGGTTTGGTATTGCGCACATCCTCCGTGCTATGCACAGCTTCCCTGCTATGCGCCTTGCTGAAGGTAGGGTAGGACGTCTTGGGCCGCACATCGCTGACCGAGCCGCTCATACTGCGCCGCTCCATTTCCGGCACCGTCATCTCCACCGTCTTCTTCTTCGATGACCCTCGTTCTGATAGCGTAGATCGTGCCGTTCTTTCTGACAGTGTAGAATTGTCTCGGTCCCTGCTCTTTGATCGCTTCCGTGGCAGCTTGCCAATAGATTTGTGATGTGAGCTCCGCTGCTTGTCCCGGTCCTTGTCGCGATCTCGTTCACGTTCACTGTCGTCCTTGCGACGACGCCTCTTGGGCTCCCCGTCGTCGCCGCGCGGAACAGTGGTGGGCATGCTGCCGTCGCATGTGATAGCAGGCAACGCGGGATCATGAGGGTTTGGGTAGTTCGGCATGGGCATCGTGCCTCTTTCGTACCTCCTAGTCCACCCGCGCTTGCTACGTGGCGGTTGATTGGGCGATGGCCAACAGTAGCGCAATCCTAAGGCCGCAGTCACTGCACCACGTACCCTCGCATCACA
>JAKLLW010001727.1:0-12211 GCA_022814695.1 Neocatenulostroma microsporum
CGGACGCGTTGCCGACTCCTCACCGCCGCCGGCGCCTTCACTCCCATCCCGTCCCGATGACGACGTTGGCCGCTGGGATGTGGTGGCTGACTGCGCCGCCATCGCACCGCCAATGCTACGTCTGACGCTATGGCTCGAAATCAATCGACCGTGTGTCAAGGGGAGCGAGATGTGCGGAATCGTGAGGCGTGTTGATACCGAGCGGGGAACTCCCGGGCCCCTCTCATCCGGCCTTCGATATGGACATGACTCGTGTGTTGCCCCGAAGATTAGACGATGTATACCTTTACTCTTCGCGACATCATGTCTTCGCAACATCATTGATCTCAGTTTCGTGCATCTGAACATCATTTTGTAGGCTGACATGGCTCAGGAAGCTCGCCATCTGATCGCAGAAGCATAAACGAGAAGCTGCAGTCAGAAGGCCCTAGCAATCAATGCTGCTACATTCAGGAGAATGGTGCCGGAAAGGCAGATACAGAGAGGGAATCAGCCTCGCGTCTCCGACCGTAAG
Organism: Neocatenulostroma microsporum; assembly: GCA_022814695.1. Lineage (NCBI taxonomy): Eukaryota > Fungi > Ascomycota > Dothideomycetes > Mycosphaerellales > Teratosphaeriaceae > Neocatenulostroma > Neocatenulostroma microsporum. The sequence continues at coordinate 515 of JAKLLW010001727.1, forward strand.
AAGGATGGGAAACGCCTTGAGAGTAGGCTCATACTCGTACATGGCGTCGTCGTCATCACACAAGACCAGCACAGAGGTCCGCCGCCCGCCAGCTCGGTACTACTAGCTGCTAACACGAATAAGCTACCTCCGCAGGTGATGTCTGTTCCCATGTACGTTCCCAGGTTCGCCTACTGGCTCTGGGGCTGCAGTTATCATGACAGGTCCGAAAAGGTACATCAGAGCCGTCGAAGCTTCAAGTCTAGCCAAGCAGTATGAAGCAACGGACTCCCCGTCGATCTTGATGTATAAATCGTCTCAGCCTTAGCTCTGGTGAGGTTTTACGATCATCATGGAACCCATAGACGGCAGCTCAGCCCACAAGCATGCCCCCCAAGCGCTGGAAACAGCAGTCCTCATGCTCGCGCGTGCTAAACTCGACTATTCGAAAGAGCTACGCAAGTCACCAAAGAATGACTGAACTCAGTCCTCGCCTCTGGCTTCCCCGGCGCCCACCTCGAACAAGCCGACGCCGTCGGCGGCTTTGAAGGCATGACCTCCAGACACAAATGGCGCCTCACCTGGACTGATGCTGATTCGAAAGCTGGACCGCCCACAACAGTTTTCTTCAAAGCCACGCCCGAAGAGCCCTACCTCTATGAGACTCGTTCGGTATTGCACATGAACGACAGCGACGTTCATGTCTACAACGGGCTGCAATAGGATCTCAAAGCTCTGATCCCCAAAAGCTATTACGCCCGGTCTTTTCCTGGTGGCCGGCTTATGATGGTCCTCGAGGATCTCGTCTCAAATTAAATCAAGCCCAAAGCAATCGCAGACTACTGCTCTCGTCCTATGCCCGCCAAGTCGCCATCACACATGCGAAGATCCACGCCAGGTATCGGAAGTCGCCACGTTTGGATGCGGACATGTCCTGGGCGCGGGCCCGCACGATAAGATTCAGAGCTGGATGGCTCTACAACCAATTCCATACCTGGCGGTCCTAGTTCCTCTTAGGCCACAAGCTCTTATCAATTGTCCCCACTGAAGTGCAAGCGCCGATACGCCGATGGAGCGAAGTGGACAGAAGTATATAAGCGTATTGGGACACGCTTCTGCACGGGGACTCACTCTAGGCAGCACTATGGAGCGACCCGGTGGTCGAGCCGGCTTCTTCGACTGGCAATGCGTTCTCCGTGGCTACGTGCCACAAGATCTGTCGTTCTTCCTTATGGGCGGGCTGACAGTCAAGGATGCTAAGGAGCATGAACGGAGTATCTTCGACCTGTACGTTGATACTTTGCAGCAGGAGAGTGTGAAGGACCTGCCGGAGAGGGAAGAGGTTGATTGTTGTGTAGGATAGTGTAGTGGTATGAGTGGGTGGCACAGTCAAGGTTCCCTACTGTCAGCGTCGTCGCTCAACTGTTCATCAATGGCCTTGCATGTGAATCTCGTGATGTCATTCCTCGTCGTACCTTGCACCCGCCGTCTTCCCGACAATGACATGTGCTCGATCAACATCGAATTCGCTCTTTCAGCGCGTGCTCTTCCAACTGCACGTACAATCACAACGAAGACGCAATCGTGAAAGTGTCTATCTTCAGGCGTGTAGAGAAGGAGTGCTCAAAGAGCGACCTCGGCCGACGCCAAACGCCAACACCACGCGCTCGGATCAGATACGCGCACACGCACGATGCCTGCACTGATCTCTTGGCGATGGCTCTTCCACATCGCTCTCTTCCTGACAGGTGAGCCTGCGAACATTGAAACACAATCAGCAAAAAAATGCGTCTAACTTTCCTCAAGTCGCTGCAAGCCCGTCAGCTGAGAGCCAACCTCCTCGACGCTCGATCAATAATGGCGTCCCGCTCAAGACCATGCCCCTGGGTGCGTCCATCGTCTGGGGAATGGACTCGACAGAAGGTAACGGCTTCCGCCTTCGCCTACGCGAGATGCTCGAGGCCGGCGGCAACAATGTCACTTACGTAGGCACCGTCCACCACGGCAACATGACGAACAACGCAGTCGAAGCCTATCCCGGCAGGATCATCCGCGAAGTTGACAACCTGGCCTTGCAGTCCGGAGCTTATGACTACAAGCCCAATGTCTTCGTCGTCCATCTTGGAACCAATGATTGCGAGCTAAGGGTAGCAGCGGCGGCGAACGAGAGCGTCAGTGTTGCTGCAGAGCACTTCAGTACTCTCTTATCGAACATCAAGCAGAAAGATGCAAACGCACTGGTCGTCGCATCGACACTCATTCACAACTTGGTTCCGTCCGTCGACCGATGTATCACTGAGCTCAACTCACACCTTCCGGGAGTAGTGCGTAACGCCACCGCTGGAGGGCAAAAGGTCATATTAGTTGATATGCACGATGCGGTGCCAAGATCAGATATCAATAGGACCGATGCCACACACCCGACTGATGCCGGGTACGATATCATGGCTAGAGTGTGGTATGAGGGCTTTATGAATGCGAGTTCCATGATCTCACCACCTGACGCCAGTGGCAAGGCGCTGTCGACTACACCAGCGTCGGTTGCGAGCTTATACGCGCTTTCTCCGATCCTATCGGTCTTGGTGCTGGCCACGGCTTGCTTACTAGGCGGGTGAAGCACGCTGCACATCGTTAGGATCTGGAAGCACACAAGGATGAGTCCCAGCACTACAGTACACAGTGCCAGAAATAATTATGCAGGCCCTTGCCTTCAGGAAGATACACGAGTAAGCAACCCTTTCAGCACATCGACGTTGAGCCCTCCGAGCCTCTCGACCAGGATCGGAGCTTTCACAGCAAGCATCATCCCGAGCACAAAGCTGACCAATGCGATCAACATAACTTGCGGCACAGACATGCCTTGGCCGTAGCTATAGCCCTTCGGTGCAAGTGGTCCGACCATTTTCACGATGGGTGCCACATTCTCACGTTTGCCGGCTTCAAGAGCACGCCGCATCCCTGGCATCCCGTCCATCGACCAGGCGTTCTTGTAGGCCCAGTACCTGTGGGAAACCATGGTCAGCAGACACACTGGTTGATTGCCAGGGCCGGTAAACGTGAAGTCCCGGTCGACATCTCCAGTAGACGGGACAGGTGCGAATCTGCGAGGGAGCTGCGAGGTAGATACACCACAGATACCCTCTTCAGAGGAAAACCAATGCTATCTCTGATCTCTCGGACTCATCATTCTCGTGGCGATATAGAGGACGATATAGCCGCGTTTGGACGACCTCACTTCTGAAATGCTGATCCTCAATGCTTAAAGGAGGGAACAGAGACATCAGGACCTGACAAATTGTGCTTACCTGTCCATGCTTTCCTCGGTCTTGCCAGCTTTGAACTTCCGCTCTTTGTTCGCAAAGAAGTCGTTCAATATTGGCCGGTAGTCCTTGAAGTCGTAGTAAGGTACTGAAAAGCCGCAGCTCGACCCGACCTGGTGGATGTCGACCCTGATGATCGACCGCGTACCAGGTATGCACTGCACTTGATGCCTGTCGACGAATTCACCAAACTCCTTCGTCCCATTCTCCATCACCACTCCCTTGCCCCAGAGCCGCACGATCTTCGGCGGTCCCTCGAAAGCATTGAAAAGCACAGTGATCCTGCAGTTTCCAGGCTCAAGTAGATGTGAGATTGTCTCATTGCCTGAGCCTGTGAGGTCCATATACCAAAACGTCCTCTCGTCTATGACGCCGAAATATTGGCCGCCTTTGGGAGATACGTTGACATGGCCTTCGCCAGACAATGGCGCAGTGGCGACCCAGAAGAGTTTCTGTTGTCGGATCCATTCGATCATCGATTCCGGTATGGTTTCGTAGAAGGCGCCCATCTTGTCGGCAGGCGACGGGCAGGGGTCTTAGAGAGGAAACGCTGCCGCTTTCCGCAGCCTCGCGACTGCAGGCGGTGCTTGATCTACAAGTGGTCTATACAGCGGCTTGACCGTAGTAACTTCTTCGGAGAGCTCTTTCAAGTCTTTCGAGGATCTCCCACCGCTCTTGCGCATATAAGGTACTCGCCGGCCGATACGTACAGCTCCAGTCCCGTCTGAGGTCAAAGAGAAGAGCGGCTAGCTCTGTTGTTGTCACTGAGCCTCAGGGATGTTCACATTGCTGTGTGTTGGAAGGACGCGCTGACGCTTCTGCACCCTTTGACTTCCATACAGGGCAAGTCATTTGAGCCGACATCGGCCTGTGATATATCGCGGGGCGCGGGGCAGCTACAGACGAGACGGGACAAACACGTCCACCTAAATTAACTCACGTATAAGTACTCGACGAATGGCTAGGTAGGTGTTTCTCATTGTTTCATTGCCATTGCCATCCTTCAGCTGTCATTTCATGAGCTATCAAGACCTCTCAACTTTCCCACTCCTCCTACAGTAGTCCTAGCAGAGCTCCTGGTCTCATAAATCACCACCATGTCTCCCCAAACAACCTACAAAGTCGCAGCCATACCCGGCGACGGCATAGGCGTAGACATCACAGAAGCCGCCGTGCAGGTCCTAGACACTTTGGCCAAAGTAAACGGCACTTTCAGCTTCGAATACACTACCTTCGACTGGTCTTCGAAAGCCTACCTCGAGCGAGGCTGGTACATGCCCCCCGATTGGCAAGATCAGCTAAAAAAGCACGATGCGATATACTTCGGTGCTGTCGGCTGGCCAGATGTCCCGGATCACATAAGTCTGTGGCAGATGATATTGCCAATACGGCAGAGCATGAATCAATACGTAAACGTCCGTCCCACGAGGATCTTGAGGGGCACACATCCACCTCTCGCCCAACTCCAGAGTAAGCCAGGGGATCTAGACTGGGTCATAGTAAGGGAGAACAGTGAGGGGGAGTATGCTGGGCAGGGTGGGACGACGCATGGGCATGCTGAAAACGCGGTTGCTACCGAGCTTGCCATCTTCACACGTGTCGGCATTGAACGTATTATGCGTTTCGCTTTCGAGACCGCAAAGAGCCGGCCAAGGAAGAAATTGACGATGGTGACGAAAAGTAATGCGCAGAGGCATGGAATGGTCTTGTGGGATAAAGTTTTCTATGAGGTTGCGAAGGAGTACGAAGGCGTAGTAGAGCATGACAAGATGCTTGTGGATGCCATGACGGTCAGGATGGTGAATCGGCCGGAGAGTATGGATACCATCGTAGCGACGAACTGTAGGTTGTCTCCTGTCCCTCGCGGCAGCGTTCTCGGCAGCCCTTCATGCGGTTGCATCTCCGCTCAATCGGTTTACTTTGAGACCTCTTTGCCGAGGCTCTGCTGACAGGCGAGCGTAGTACACGCAGACATCCTCTCCGACCTCGCCGCCGCCCTTGCAGGCTCGATCGGTATAGCGCCCTCCTCCAACCTCGATCCTACTCGTTCTTGTCCCAGCATGTTCGAGCCTATCCATGGCTCTGCTCCAGATATTGCGGGTAAAGGCATCGCCAACCCGGTTGGAGCTTTCTGGTCCGCGGCGGAGATGGTGAGGTGGCTCGGCAAGGGAGAGCTAGATCGTGTTGCCGATCAGTTTATGGAAGCCATTGAACACGTCACGGGAAATAAAGAGACAAGAACGAAAGATATGGGTGGTAGTAGTGATACGAAAGGAGTTACTGAGGCGGTCTGTAGGGAGATAGAGAAGGTCTGTGGCGGTGGGAAGAAGTAGACTTACTGTAATCTCGTTCTCTGTGCATGTCGTCGGACCCTTGCGTCGGCGGTTGATTGCATCGTCCACATACTCGACGTCCGAGCCCCAGGGCCAGTAACCGTAGTCCATAGATAGCACCCATGGGCCTGCTGTAGTGGGCGTAGCGGGCTTCGGCAGCATCGTTCCTCGCAGCATAGCGCACTCGTCTCATCCAGTGGATTCGCTGGCCCAGCATAAGCTGCTATCGTCGTCCCGAGAGCTCCTCTACCCGTGCGTAATAGCATTTACCAACCCCTCAACATCACTACCCCTCTCAACCTCCCTAGGCACGACCTTGGTCCCACCCCACCCCTCCTTCCCCTCCCAAGGCCTCGTTCCCCTCTTCTCCCACGGCAACATAACACAAACCCCCTTCCCCAAAATCAAACTCCTACTAATAGGCCCATAAGCATTACTATCCCAACTCTTCCTCCAATAATCCCCCTCGACCCACACATGTCCCTCGGGCACCACAACCTTCCCCATTAGAGAATCCCAGCCCCTGCTTTCCGGCAAAGCCCCTCCATCCCTCTCTTTATGCGGTCGTCGCCTTTTATCCAGAAAAACTGTATCGCCTTCCAGCGCTATCACGCGTTTCACGGCGCAATCGTCCGGTCTTGAGGGGGCGCGGAAGTACACGAGATCGCCTCTCTTGAGGTCACGAGTGGCGTTCCATTTCTTCCAGAGCACCCAGTCACGTTTGCCAGTGGTGTTGTAGTCTGGAGATAAGGTGGGCGACATGGATTGCCCGACGATGAAGGAGCTTTCTATCACGTTGTCATTGAGGAAAATGACTGCGCCGCAGAACCAGAAGTAGATGCTTCCACTCCACCATGCCGTTTTCTTCCACTTTGGAAGGATAGAGGGCATTGTGAGAGGGTGGAGCGCGCAAAGGCGCCTCGGGGATGTTGGAAGGGAGGTAGAAGGAAAGTTGAGATGGAGGAGTGACTTCCTCTTTGGGAAGGGAGGGTTAGGGTTGGGGTTATAGTATTTCTGGATGAGACTCTACGACAGCACCCCCCATCCGTGTTGTTGTACATAGCATTCCAAACAGAGGTAGTATGAGCTCTTGGCTATAGTGATTATGATGGTCAGTCTGTAGAGGTGAGACAAGCCATCCATAGAAGGCAGGAACCGAAGAATGATGTAGCATGAGAGGTGGAGCCTGTGAGCCCTCATCGTTATATCAACTAGCTAGCAATGAAGGGCAGCGAGCAGCATGTTAACTAGGCTAACCATTCACCACCGTGCACACAGCTAAGCGCCCTGAATCTACACTGGCCTTGTCTTCGGCATCTCCCGGCATCTCCCAGCAATGCCATTGAAACCCAAGAAACGCCACAACGCCAACGCTCCCAAACAATATTACTCCCCCTCCGCCAACCGCTCCTCTGCACTCTCCGCCACGCTCCCCTCCCCATCTCCCTGCCCACTCCCACTCCCAATCCCCATCCTCGCGAGTCCGTCTTTGAGCTGATCCAGCCTTCCCGTACTCTGTCTCTTAGCCCCCTAAGCCAAAGAGGACAGCGTACTGGCCATCTGCATCTTGTCGTATTTGACATACTTGCCTTTGCCCTTGTCCACCTCATGGTATCGCTCCCAGAATCTATTATAAAGCGGCTCGATGAAATTCTGTACATCTCTCGCCACAGTCCTTCTCACTTCCGGTTCCATCTTCAATTGCTTGTGGTTGGAAACAAGGGAGTCAAACGAGAGGTTGAAGTTCTTAAACTTCTCTTTTATGCCATCCTTGTCTTTGCTATTCAGCGCTTTCAAAATCGCTCCCGAATCGACTGCCGCGCCTGTGGAGGGTGGCCGGGGCGCTTTGGCAGTGAACTGCACATCCAGCAAATGAGTCGAAGGCTCCTTCCAAGCATCCATATAAAGCTGCGCGGACTTCTTCTTCCACGCATCCAACTTCGTCTGCGCCCCGCCGCTGTTCGAGAAGAGCAGAGAGTCCAGGTCCGAATTATGAATCATGCGCTCCACCACACAGATATTGTTTGCGAGGAAGACGCCCTGCAAACTTTTCCCGCGCAATAAGATGCGGGCGCGGGATTCGAGGCTGGAAAGGAGGGATTCGACGTAATCGGACGCGTAGTGGGAGAACAGTGTTTTGCCGTCGGCGCCTACGTCGAAAGATTTGAGGGTGGGGATTGAGGTGTTAGAGGCTGCGGCGGAAGGGGCGTTCCAGCCGCCGTCGCCTAAGCTGCGCATGATGCTGCTTAGGGGTGGGAGGTAGGCGGTCAGGAGCTGGAGTCTTGTCATTACTTCTTGGGTTATTGGGATGGAACTTCCGTCCATTGGTAAAGATTGCATTTGTTGGATTCGCGCTCGGGTATCGTTTAGCATGATTGAGAGTGAGGACTTCGCCGTTTCGCGAACGGGTTTTAGGGCGTCGGACATGGCGTACTTTAGCTCTCCTGTCTTCTCCTCGAGTTGGAGCGAGGTGTGGGAGACTACGTCGATGATTTCGTAGGCGAGGTAGCAGTCGGTGAAGAGGTTGTCTTTGGTGTGGGCGTCCAGGTCGCGGAGCGTTTTTGAGAAGGCGTTCAAGGAGCTTTCGCATGTTGCTTGTAGGACTGCGCCCCAGATGTCGCGAGCGAAGATGTGGCAGATGTTGTCGTACTCTGCTGTGTACATGCCCTGTATGCCTTTTGCGTATGCGCCGATGCCGTTGCTGCCTTGCCTATAGATAGCGTTGGCATCGACTTTGCGTGCTGTCGATTTTGAAGCAGTAGCAAGGTTCTGCAGTGATAGCATGATGTACTGCCCTCGCTCATGAGCATACGCTCTCGCAGACGGAGACAGCTCGCCAGGCTGCGCGACTTGCGAAGCATAGTTTGAAATGTGCTGATTGATTGTCCGCAGCTGAGCAGACTTGTTGGAGCTGACACGAGGGAAGGCGCTACCAGTGGTGATCTGCTTCAAAGGCTCAATCGGCTGCGAGTCCTGGCGCAGTATATCCCGAAATGAATCCTCCAGATTCTGCGTGCCAATCTGCAACAGATCGTTCAACTCCGATATGGCGTGCTGATTCGACTTCATATTTGTCGCCTTCAAGTTTCGCAACGCCTGGTTCGTCCGGTCTATACTGCTCAAGTACTCTCCAAAGCCCACCCTGTCCGGCCGACTGCGCAGTATCCGCTCCTCCCTGTCCCGCATGTTCAATGGCTCCTTGATCTTCTCGATGGCCCCGAGAACTCTGTCGATGTTCGCATTCTGGACCTGTAGTCGCTGGGTGTTGCCGTAGATGGGCCCTATCGCATCTTGCACCGTCCGCCCCGAGTCGTTCAGGCGAGCGAGAGAAGCCTCTATCTTCTTCGTCACGGACTTCATCTTCTCCAGGTTCGCCTGCAGCACCTCGACCTCGGCCGACTCTTCGGCGAAGGCCGCTCGTCTGGGTGCCACCATGATCTCCCACAGTGTGATGGTCTGTGTCTCCTGTCCAAGCTCACGCGCTGCTGTTCTTGCTATCGGGCATCCATAACGTATATATATGTATATTCGTGCAAGCTCGTCGCTGCTGCTCGGTGGCTATGAAGCTGCGTACACAGCCGCAGTACGTTCGAATACGAGGAACAACAATGTTGTTGCTGGCGCAAGGACACTCCCCTCGAGCTCCCTTCACAAGCACGATCTGGAACGTGAACCTTGCAACATGATCGACAATGCAGCGGAGCGGAGGCGGGGGCGGCCCGTACAACCCATTGCACAACGCCAGCGAGGTCAGGCACAAACCTTCCAATACAATGCCAGAGTTGCGACTTCCACAAGCAGGTCGATAGCACACACAGATAGCATCTCGCTCTGACCGACATATGCCAGCTCGCCATGGCCGATAATGAGCAGTTGATCGCGTGACGTCAGATTCACGTGGAAGGCGGCGCCAGGGTTTCGCGACCCCTGAATCACACTTGGCGCAGTCAACAACAACGTCGTGTTCTTTCTCTTTGCGTCTCATCTCATCTCTACTCTCTTTGCAAAGCCCGGCGCCCTATATGGAGATGACACACATTCCGGCTTGACATCTATATCGCCATGTCCCGGGCTGTCCGATGGCTCAAGCTTGGCGGCCGACAGCGAGAATATGCATTAAGCATCGCGTTTGCATGCTCCGCCACCGCCCTGTACAACTTCAATGGCGGCAACAAGCTGTTACTGGCGGACAGTGGCCAGGATGGAAAAGAATGGAAAGCAAAGCCGACTCTGCTGGCCCACAACAAACCGCTATCCGATCGCTCGCCGATTCAAACCAAGGCTGTTCCAAGCACCGATACGACCAAGTCTGACGACGCAGGAAATGAAGCGTTGAGCGAAGAGTTGCCACCACCAGAGACTTATAGCAAGTCCATCTTCGACGCAGAAGTCGACCCTTTGCAAGCATGGCAACACGCTACGGATCGCGTCACTGCGGTCTGCGGCTCCTTCACCGGCATCGATCTTACTTCGATACGAGAGGCGATTACTGGCATGCTTATTCCGTCTTGGGTACGAAGTCTGCCAGGCTGGCTGAACAAACTCCAAAACGAATTATCTATGGCGCCCTGGTCTCTTTCTTGGGAGATATGGGAGGAAGCGCATGACCCTGAGATTAACCCGGAAGTCGTCTGGGATGCTAGAGTGCGCTTGTCGTCTGATCTCTGTCTTGAAGAGCAGGTCTTCTTGCAACGGCGACGACACCACACAGCCAAAGCGCTGGCTCGCTATCTGGGCGTTCCGGAGTCTGAAGTACATCCGGAGGACGTTCCCATTATCGGCATGTGCGGCTCTGGTGGCGGACTAAGAGCTCTGGTGGCAGGCGCATCTTCTTACCTTTCCACAGCCGAAGACGGTCTATTCGATTGCGTCACCTACTCTGCCGGTGTAAGCGGCAGCTGTTGGCTCAACGCACTGTACTACTCTTCCATCGGCCAGCTAAGTCATGGACGCATCCTTGACCACCTCAAGAGCAGATTGGACGTCCACATCGCCTACCCGCCTGCTCTGCTTGCGCAACTAAGCCAAGCGCCGACCAACAAGTACCTGCTCAGTGGCTTCGTTGAGAAGCTGCGCGGCGTGCCAGACGCAGACTTTGGGCTTGTCGATGTGTATGGGCTGGCACTTGCCGGGCGCTTGATGGTGCCCAAAGACGATCTGCGAGTGAGTTATTACGATCTCAAGATATCGAAGCAACGCGACTACACCGAAGACGGGAGGCAACCGCTCCCAATCTACACCGCCGTTCGGCACGAGATCCCAGACCTGGTTGGCGAAGTGAAAGACACCGCCAAGGATGCCCGTTTCACGAAGAAGCATTATGATTGGTTCCAGTGGTTTGAATGGACGCCTTACGAGTTCTTCTGCGAGGAGCTCGGCGCTGGGATCCCTACATGGGCTGTGGGCCGCGGATGGGATGGTGGTAAAGGCTTATGCCGTGACAACGGCCTCGCTCTCCCTGAACTGCGTGTACCGCTCTACCTAGGCATCTGGGGCTCGGCCTTCTGCGCTACGCTATCACATTACTACAAGGAAGTGCGGCCAATCTTGACGGCATCCGGCTTAGGTGGCCTGGACACCATGCTCTCGGGCAAGAACGATGACCTGGTCAAGGTACATCCAGTGGACCCAGCTGTTATACCGAACTTTGCTCTGGGATTGCGAGATCAACTCCCAGAATCGTGTCCGGAGAGCATCCACAAGGCGCAGCACCTGCAGCTGATGGATGCCGGTATGGCGAACAATCTGCCGATCTACCCTCTGCTAAGGCCAGGGCGGAACGTGGATGTCATCCTAGCTTTCGACGCATCAGCGGACGTCAAAGGTGACAACTGGATCAAAGTCGTTGACGGCTATGCACATCAACGTAATATCAAAGGCTGGCCCATGGGTGCAGGCTGGCCACCTCAGTCGAACCCAGGGGATGAGACAGTAAAGCAACTGGATAAGGCGCAAGAAGCAGCGCAAAACGACAGCGTGTCAGACTCTCAATACCTAGAGCCTCCCCAAGGCGACCTCGGGTACTGCACTGTCTGGGCCGGCACCACAGAAGAGCGCTCAGAGTA
>JAKLLW010001728.1:0-12207 GCA_022814695.1 Neocatenulostroma microsporum
GGTGTTCATGCAGGAAGCCGGACCGCATACCTATCCGGCTGATGATAAGTCAGTCACCGAACCGTGCCGCACTGCGCTTTGGGAAACTCACCCCAACACCCAGTATCGGGTCGAGCCACGCAGCGTTAACAAACCACGACAATGGGTTCCATAGGATCAGACCCCGCGCAGCAAACAGTCTCCGCCACCATCCCAGTCGTCGACTTCTCCAAATGGAACGCCAGCACCTCCAAAGCCGCAAAGCTAGCTGTGGCGACCGAGCTCGTGGAAGCCTGTCGCAAAGTCGGCTTCGTCTATATCATCAACCATGGCCTCTCGCAGGACCTACTCGATCAAGCCTTCAACACAACCAAACGCCTATTCGCCCTCAGCCATGAAGAAAAGATGCAAGCTCCCCATCCCGAAGGCCCAGAAGTCCATCGCGGCTACTCTTACCCGGGCCTAGAGAAAGTAAGCCAATACATGGACGGCGATGAGAAGGTAGGCGAGCAATTACGGCAGGTGGGTGATTGCAAAGAGAGTTACGAGGTTGGAAGTGAGACGTTCGCGCAACAGCCTAATGTATGGTTGCCGGAGGAGACTTTACCTGGCTTCCGGGAGTTCACGACGAAGTTTTATTGGGAGTGCAATAAGATTGCGCAGGAGTTCCTGCGGGCGATGGCGTTGGGTATCGGACTTGATGACCCCGAGTACCTGATCAAGTACCATTCGGGGCAGAACAACCAGCTGCGGATGCTGCATTATCCTCCTGTTCCGGCGGAGCAGCTGGAGAGCCAGAGTGTGGCGAGAATGCCGGCGCATAGTGATTGGGGCAGTATCACGATGCTGTTCCAGGATGACTGTGGTGGACTAGAAGTCGAGGATCCGCATAAGCCTGGCAAGTTCGTACCCGCTACACCGATGCCAGGCGCTGTGGTGATGAATGTAGGCGATCTGCTAATGAGGTGGAGTAATGGTAAGCGAATGCTGATGAATGCATGCGCGGTATGCAGGGCTGAAGTGCAATAGAGACTACCTGAAATCTACTCTTCACCGAGTGACCCTCCCGCCACTCTCTGATCGCTTCGAGGGCGAGCAGCGGATGACACGAGCGCGATACTCGATCCCGTACTTCGTCTCTGCAGACCCAGATGCAGTCGTTGAGTGTCTGCCAGTATGCACAGATGCGCAACATCCTGTAAAGTATGAGCCGGTCACCCAGGACTCTTACCGGAAGATCAGAGCAAAGCTGCAGTATCCGAGCAAGCCGGTTGCGGCAGCTGCTTAGCACATTCTCCGGTATGCGCAAAGCTCGATCGCAGACTGGCGCCGCGCCTAACAGGTGACGGCACGCCCTATCACTCCGAGATACACGCAGCACGGTGCCTTCGAGCAGCATTGGATTGCGGAGATGCGGAAAATGTGGTCGGCTATGTCTGAATGGAAGCATCGAACACGAGATTGCTGCTGCGGCCTCTGTAACTTACGAATCTCATTGCAGAGATCCTTTGATAGATGGACCAGCTAGACTACATGTCAGTGTTGGTGTAAGCATGCGCGTGTTGCTGAGTGCATCCCACAGATATCGGCCGTAAGCTAGCTGCCGCCGTAGGACGCCCGTAGCTGGATGTCACTGAGTTCTTCCCGCGCCAAGCTATGGAAAGTTGTGCAGGATGTGCCCGTCCTCGCCACATCGGTGGTACATGATCTCCTTGGCGTTACAAGAGCCATAGTCCCCGGATTTGCTGCTTATACTACTCAGCTTTGAGGCACACGTCGCGAGGGCACATGCGCGGACAAGCTCGGATCTCCAGAAAAGCGACGCGGCTTCAGTCTCATCGGCGGCCCTTCGAACGCTGCTGCTGCGGGCAATTGCGCTGGATGTGCCCTTTCTTGCCACATTGGTGGCACGTGATGTTCGCAGTGGGTGAGCCAGTGCCACCACCGCTGCCTGAGATGCTGGTAAGAGTGTTAAGCTTCACATGCTTATTGCGACGTTCCTCGGCCAATCGCAGAGCTTCTGCCTTCTCGGCCTTCCTTTTCGCTTTCCGCTCAGCGCGCGCTCGTTCGCCAGCCTCCTTGCGTGCCTGGGAGATTAGAGCATTGGCTCCGGTAGGATCATCGCTCTCATCATCATCGTCAGATTCTGACGAATCGGACTCGGAATCTGATGACATATCTGGGTTCTGTTGTTTCTGGGATAACTGTAAGCTCAGCCACGGTCGCCGGACATCTCCTGACATACCTCCACCGCCTTATTGAACCTCCCAAAGCTTCTTCTGCCTGTAATACTCGGTCTAGCATTCTCCGTGTCATCCTCCTCTGATGAGCGCCCTTTTGCTGCATCTGCGTCTAACGCAGAGTAACCAGCAGAGACAACGCGCAATGGCGACTCGGCAGCCGGTGTGTCCGGTTGCTGCAGACTCAAATACCACTTCGTCTCACCTCTGTCTGCTGCCTCGCGTTCCAATGCCTCTGTGCGCTTTTGCTCCTCTGCTGCCAGCGCTTCCTCCACTGCCTGGGCGTCGGTTCGCGGCGTTGACGGTGAGCTGTTGTATGAGCCATTGGACAGGCGCTGTCGCTTTGTAGATGGCTCCGGAGGCGTGCTTGGTGCGGATGATGGAGAAGCGGCCGCTCTTTGCATGAATTTCATGGTCAGAAGCCGCGAAGACATGGCCTTCGGCTGCTTGTTTGGTTGCGCCATCGTGGGTTGTCTCCTCTGTCCAATAGAGTTGCGCGTAGAGAAATTGGAAATGTTATGACCTCGAGGAGAAAGAGTTGTAGGTCCAGCAGAGCAGACAACGTATGCATAGCGGAAGTATTCCGCTGTATAGGCGACTTGCTTCCTTGCTTGTCAATGCTCTACAGTCCACACCTACAGCACAAGAGTCTAGCAGCTGTGTTGCTTTCACAATAGCTCTGATTTGCTTGAAGAGCGTGACGGAGTACCAGGCGGCGCTTGTGTGATTGAACGAGGCGATTCGACGACACCTTGAGCGGCACTGCTTGTTCATGGGCTGCCCTTGTATCGCCGCGAGAGCACCGCGAACGCGTCCAAAGGAGCGGCGAGCTTGCTCTCCGTCTGGTCTCTACGGCTGCCAACAACCTTGACCAACTATGTGGCTGATCGATACCACAACGCTCCGACTGGAACAGTTCCCGGACGGCTCGGCTCCTCCATATGTAATCCTGTCTCATACATGGGCAGACGGCGAAGTCTCGTTCCAGGACATGCAGATTCTGCTGCGAGCAGCAGAGAAGTCGGGCTACGCCAAGATCGTTTATACCTGCAAGCAGGCAAAAGTATTTGACTATGACTACGCTTGGGTCGACACTTGCTGCATCGACAAAAGCAGTAGTGCAGATCTCCAAGAGGCCAACAACAGCATGTACAAGTATTATGCCAATGCGAAATGCTGCTACGCTTATCTCGCGGATCTCGATGGTGAGTATGAAGATTGGAAAGATCATGACTCCTCGGGCATACGTGACCGCGTTGCCAAATGCGCTTTGGTTCAGTCGAGGCTGGACTTTACAGGAGCTCATCGCACCGAACTGGATCGAGTTCTACAGCGCTACATGGCATTACGTGGGAAGCAAAGCAGAGCACCTCGACATACTCGCTAGCATTACTGGCATTGACATAGGCATTCTCGATCATAGCGAGGATTTGTCGACTGTGAGCATCGCAGCGCGGATGTCCTGGGCAGCGAATCGGAAGACCACTAGGATCGAAGACCTAGCCTACTCTCTTCTTGGGATCTTTGAAGTTAATATGCCCATGCTTTATGGCGAGGGTCAGAATGCCTTTCGTCGCCTACAAGAGCACATCATGCAGACCTCGACCGATCACTCCATCTTTGCATGGCAATCGAAGAGTTGCCATAGGGGCTGCCTGCTAGCCGAATCGCCTGCAGAATTTCGTGATAGTGGTACGATAGTCTGTTGGGAAAGGGCGGACTCATTTGCAATGACCAATAAAGGGCTGCGGATGACGGTGCCAGTCATACAGCAGAAGTGAGTACTGGCAACGGAGTCGTGCGCAGGGTGTTTATGGATGAGCTTACTCATCGCTGTACAGGTATCTAGAAGCAGATGAGAGCCTAGCAACACTCAATTGCCGATATGAAAGCGACTTGACCAGGTGTCTCGCTCTGAGTTTGCGATCGTACTCCGCCATAGACGATTACTATGTTCGGCGCGATGTTGGCGGTTCATGTCCACACTCAAACGATGCCTCGAGGCGTTTGGCCGTAGTCGATGCCACCACCGCGCAGCGACTCCCGGCTAGATCCATTGAGATAGCTCGCGCCTTCGCAACAGAGACGACCCGCCGTACATTTCTACTTCGTCCTTCGGAAGGCTCCGAGGCGAAAGTCAAGCTCTTGAATGTTTATCCAAGTGAGCAGTGGTCGCGGGACCAACGTATCATGCGCACGAAGCTCTCCAACCCCAGACCGAGGGGATGCGCATTACTGCAACTTCCTTCCGAGCGTGAGATCATACTGACCTTCGGCTGTGACTGCGACACCAACGTGCTCAAGACGGATGGTGTCCGTGAAGTCGTGGACATTCCGGGCCTAGCCGTGAGGTATCCGTGTACAGGAGAAGGCTCATTTGACCCACACACTCTTGAAGGGCTAAGGACCTACTGCTCTTATGGGTTTTGCTCTCAGCACGTGCACACGAGGCAGTGCGACTTCCGAGCGACTGGTGCGTGTCCTAATACACCTACAAGCGCCCGCATAGGCGAGCCGCCTGATGAGACTGAGATCGTTTGGGTGTCGATAGAGCAGCAGCAGAGGATGAACGATCGCATGTTTGTCGTCACCATCACGGTGGCGGAGACGTTTCAGCTGGATTCCACCAGTGTTGCCCCTACTCACGAGTCCCCAGCGGGCGTGACCACTTCCCATGTGCCAGGGACGTCCTTTGGTTCACTACAGTTTGCAACCCGTACGCATGAGAGCCAGCCTCCACCGACGGACAGCGATGCATACACCCAGGTCCCAGCCTGAATTGGCGATTAGAACCGATAAGGCTGTCGAGCCAACCACGCCATGACCAGCAGGCTACGCATTGCTTGGTAGAAATGGAGCACCATAGCTCTCTGATGGGATCGTGCAAGCGTCTAATTCAATGCTGTAGAGATCTCCGTTTCTACGACAGGGCGATCGGCCGCTGGATTGCTTGTCAGCACTAGGAGAAGTAAGAAAGTATCTGGAGATGCAGTGCAGAGTACAAGAGAAGCAGTGCAGCTTTCCCGGCAGCATCCCCTATCTCCGAACTCTTGCATGGGCCTTCCTCTGGAGAACCCTCGGCGGATCAGCAAAGATTTATCTCGCGCTTGGTGGTGGTGAGGCCAAGACATTCGGAGCTACGCCAACATGGTTCGGGAGGTTTAAGAACAACATTTCAACCCACCCGTGAAAAGTGTCATCACCGTGATACTTACAGATTCCGCGAACCTGGGACGCGGTAGACCGCCACAGTTTGCGCTTGGCTGTCCGCAACTCGAATCTTTCCACATCGTACGCATCTCGCTATACTCAAGGGCCATACGTACCCCTAACGCGACTCACCGATATGGAGATCATACCGTATCTCGGAACGCTCAAGGCTGCTATCGGCGTTCCAGCGACCTTCTGGCTGCTCCTCTGGGTTGTGGCCTCGCTCCTCACCGTCTACAGCGTTTACAGAATTAGCAGGTCGCCACCTCATAACCTGAGGTCAATGCATGTCAACATCCAAGCCCTCGTGATGGTCTTCATGCCGGGCTTTTGCCTCTTCCTAACGCAGCCCGCCGTCTGCGAAGCTACTGAGGACACCCCCACGACGGCCGCGCACGGGTGCTATGCTTTGGAGTTCAGTATACCGCTCTTCTTCGTCGTTCTCTTCACAATCAGCTTGATGAACCTGCAGTGGATGTCTCTGCAATATCTGCTGATGGAGAAGGTAGCCACCTGGCGAGGGGAGCGAAAACCTTGGGGTTGGCCAGAGGACACAGCGTACGAGGCTGTCATGTCCAAAGCAGACAAGTACACGAGCTTTATCAAAGTTCGAACGGACGATCGTAGCGACTTCAGCGCACATGATGGCAAAACTTACACGGTCATTCAATACCACGACAAGTTCGTCGAAAGTTTGCGCGATCTTAATGACACAAATGGAAAGGACGTAAGCTGGCTGCCGCCCCAGCACATCCTCGACCTACTGTTCTTTCACGGCCTCCGCAAAGTCATGGATCATAATCACGGCCAGCACTTCCGTGACTGGACCAAAGTCTTGTGTCAGCAGTACACAATCGGCGGTATTGGTTGTGGACCGGAGTTGTCGATCGAGGGTATGGTCGACTTAGCTGAACAGGAGCTCGCACTCCCGCAATTGGAGTACACTGTGACTCCAGGGTCACTGCCGCAGGCTTGGAGATTCGCATGTGTCCTGTTCAGTTCCATCTGGACGCCGGTGCTTATCGAAGGCGCACTTGTGCATGCGTATCTGGCTTTCTATTGGGTCAGTTGAGCAGGGACATGAGGCCGGAGGCCGGGCAACACCATACGGGGTTCAGCGGAGTGAGAAGGCATACGTGTTGATAGGCGAGGAACACGTGACGGCGAGCGAGAGAAGGCTAAGCACGTGTTCCGCAGTGTAGATGGTATCACATGTTATCAGCATATCTACAGAGCTCCTCTAAAGCCTAGACAGCTCATCTAAAGCTTACTCTTGCCAATATCGTATATCTGCGCCTCGCCCGGGACCTTCTTGTTGTGCTCACTGCTCGGGCTCGCGCTAGTGTCACCAAGCGGCTTGCCAGCAATGTCCGCCTCGGGCTGTTTGTCCACGATGAGGTTTGACGCTTTGGTGATCGTCTCAATAGCTTCTTTCTCGATTCTGCTGACGAGCTCGGCGCAGGTGGGGATATCGTGGATGAGGCCGATGACTTGACCGGCTGTCCAGACCTGAAAGTGATGTTAGTATGGCGAAGTGGAGAGGGTGGGTGAGTGGAGCTTACGCCGTAGTCCTTGTCACCGTTCAAGAACACCTGTCTCCCTCGCTGCCCGCTCACGTATGGTGCGACTTCCTCGAACTTGCCAGTCGTGCTCTCACGCTCAATCTTGGTTGCTCCAGCAGTAACCTTGTTCTTGAACAATCTGCTCGTGTTCTTCCACCGTCTGAGTACAAGCTCCGTATCTGTCTCTTGAGCATCCACGATCGCCTGCTTGATGTTGTTGTGGATCGGCGACTCAACTGTGCACATGAACCTCGTGCCCATGTTGGTGCCCTCCGCACCCAGACTGATCGCTGCAGCTAGACCCTGGCCATCTGCAAAGCCGCCAGATGCAATGAACGGGATTGGCATGGTTTGTCTCGCACGGCTGAGCAAGATGAAGTTGGTGATGTCCGTCTCGCCTACATGTCCAGCACACTCGAAGCCGTCGATTGACAAGAAGTCTACGCCTAGCTTTACAGCACTCTGGGCATGCCTGATCGTCGTACACTTGTGCAGAATGACACATGGTGGCGTGGCCTCCTTCAGCTTCTTAATCACCGGGCCTGGGCTGTTACCCGCTGTCTCCACGATCCGAATGCCCTCATCCAGCACTACCTGTGCGTATGCACCGTAATCTGGTGGGTTCATTGCCGGCAAGAGGGTGATGTTTACACCGAACGGGTACTTCGTCATCTTCTTACACCTCTGGATCTCTTTCCGCAGGTCCTCTGGCGTGGGTTGGGTGAGGGCTGTGAGGATACCCAGACCGCCGGCATTGGAGACGGCGGAGGCCATTTCAGCGTAGCCCACCCATTGCATGCCACCTTGGACAACGGGTACCCGGATGCCGAGCTTGCGGGTGAGGGCGGTGTTGAAGGGCATATTGGCGGTATGATAATGCTATATTCTTCGTGCGATCAAGCTCCGGCTGTGCACTTGGGATGATGGTGTCGTTGCGGCGGTGGTCTAGACGGAGGAGGGGCGATGCAGGTGGGAAATGGATCAACAGCAGTTCAAGTAGGGGAAGGGAGAGACAGTGTTCTTCTCTATATCACCGCATTTACCGCAATACGGACGTAGTCGCCAGGAAATAAGGGCAGCATTGCTCAGTAAGCTCGTCGTTGCTGCTGCTTTCCCCACGAAAGGATCGCCGACTGCCGAGGCTATGCAAAAGATCCCTGCATGCAGCTCGCAAGGATGTGAAACGCACGTGAACGCCAAGTAGGGCATGCACGTGCACAGGCTTCGACAAAATTAGGCACCTCTACTTTCTACCTTTTGATCATCGTACTCCCGGCGCATCTGGCCGCTGTGAGGGACAAAAGAACAGCTCATGTGCTCGCCGCCGTCGAATCGCAGCCCCTGTAGGAGGTAGCTCGCCGTCCCGCTGTGAGACACGTCGATCACTGTCCCACACCCTTCGTCATAGGTCGCCGACTTGTACCGCCGGCGCACAGGAGATTCCAGTGTATATAAGTATAAGAATTATCCTCCGTCTTGGCTGTGCTTTTACTTTCGCGGAGGTACTCATAAGGTTCTGTTCTACCGTTGAAACAAGAAGTATATTGCCTATAAGGCTAATCAATGAACTACGTGTTTGAGAACATGCCTGACATGGTTCGTACGCTTTTGTTTCAACACGTTTCGATGAGCAGCTACGCTGACCGCAACACAGGCGCCCGACGGCCCACTCGACCAAAACAAAGGCCTTCTATCTGTCGTCGGCGACCCAATCGGCCAAGTCTTGGACAAAGGCCTCAAGCCAACACTCGGCCATGTCACTGGCGCTGTCGGAAGACCTTCTGGTGAAGCTGCCGAAACCCTCCAAAAGCAGATGAAGAAGGAGGTGGGCTATGAAGGCGGCAAAGACAAGTCTGAGGATGAATTGCCAGGTGGTAAACGGATTGGAGGGAATCGGCAGACTGGCCAGAACCCGCTTGGGTTGTGAATGGGGGTTGAGATTCAGATTGGCGTGATGAATTGTGGGAGGCGGGTTGCATAGCGTTTGGCGTACGGCAGCATTGCTAGGTGAGATTGGACTGCACACGACATGTACATCGCATTTACCTTCGACTATCCAAGAGTCCAAATGTCTCTTCCATTACCGTAACCTGGAAACGATGATTTCACCGCTATCAACGCTAGACGTGCAGTTCGAGCTGGAAGATCTCAGCCAAGCTTGCGACGACACCGCATACATCATCCGGCTGAGGATCGATAACCTCCATCTCAGCAGGTAAACTCATGCGCACTGCCGAAAAGTGCCGCGTCGTCAAAGTAGTCGACCGAGTAGTCGATATTGACACACTTGTAGTTGTCCGGCGGACTACCACCGATAGGTCCAACGTGTGGGCAGTGAATCTGCGGCCGGACCAAGGTCAAGAGTACGTGGATCGTTCGACACACCACGTTGTCTCCCCAAGTCTCGTCGTAAGTACCGTAAGGCTTCTGCTGCAGTGTCTCGATGCAGGTACTGATGTTTTGATACTGTTGGTTCGCGCCAGTGCATCGCTGTTGTATGCCTCCGCATAATGCGGTGATGGCAGCATTATGGGTTGCTGCACTACTCAGGTTGGTCCCGCTGGCGATCGAGGTCCAGAGTTCGAGGTTTGGGAGGATGGCTTGGTACCGTAGCACTTGTCCTTTGTCGTCGAAGCGCCAGAACGCCATCTACACAGCACGTCAGCCATGTCGCAGCAGTGGATACCTAAACATGGTGTCCTGATCGAAAGTGAAGGCAGGAGGTTGACTCGCCTGAGCTAATGTCGTCGTGGGCTGTGTCTTATTGAGTTTCCCAGCCGCGTTGGCTTGCCCAGTTCGCAAATACACAAGCGACGATGCGACGTTGGCGCAACCAGACTGGTAAGCCACAATGTCTGCTTTGTAGATAACGTTGCCGTCAGAACTCGGTGGAGTTGGGGCGAGTGCGAAGAAGTACTCAATGCTGTCGTTGAAGCCTGTGAAGTTCCCAAGTGGGTCGATACGGCCAGTCGCATTTTGGTTGAACAAGCCAGAAGGTACTGCAGAAGCTCCTTGTTCGATGATTGGGACGTTGTTGGGATAGACCGTCAAGTTGTAGACGTGTTTAATGGTATCGTAGTTGCGCTGGCTCCATGACGGCAGATTATGCGAGCTGGCTTCAGCGGTCTGCCCGGACCCGGGAGATGGCCATAAATGGGAGAGCGCCAGCGATGCATATAAGAGGGGGGCCACGGCAAGGTGGGTGATTGGAAACATGGTGAGAATGATAGACGCCTAGGAGGAACTCGGCAACAGTCGATGTTACTTTTCACGGAGCAGACGAAGGACTTATAAACGTCGCCCAGCCTTCGAACAGACGCAAGACGTGCCTTGTGACAGACAGTCGCTAGCTCTGGACGCAGGAGGCTGCTCCTTCGGCCGAGTCTATAATATTTCTTCGTTCAGCCATCGCCGTAGGAAGGGTACGAGAGTGCTGCATCGCGGATTTGTCAGAGAATGATTGGCAGACCCAAAGGTGCTGTGCAGGATGCTGACACCAAGGGGCGATGTGGTGCAGGAGACCTCGATACGTTCCGCAAAGAGCTGTGCCGGCCCGTTAGACAGGGTTGGATCCTGGGCCTAAGCGAAGATCAGCTCCATCGAGAAAGCGAAGTCACCAATAACACCATGTAGCTCGTCACCTCGTGGCTGCGAAGGTCATAATCAAACGCCGCAAAGCTGAGGCTGCCAGACATTCAGCTGATCTCCGGCGCCGGAACGGTAGCTGCTCCGCCATGTCTGACCCACTAACAGTGTCTCGTAGTGACCACGACGCAGCAGCGCAGACATCTGATCAGGCATACAAAGAGCAGCTTCAGCTCTAGTGGACGCCGCTTTCGTCACGAAGCGGCTAGCTGTGAGCGCCACAATCCTTTCGGGCAACGAGAGCGGTTGCCTGAGCGCCGGGCAGTCCCAAACTGCAAATCGTGACCAGGGACCGTTGCGCACAGGGTGCGTATATATCTTTATGCACATGTTTCTTACTCGTTGTGCTACCACCCAAGGCTGTCCGCTGTCGAGTTTTGACGAGGTGGCAAACGCCTCGCCGACGGAACGTTCCTAGCGGACACCTAACCCTTAACACACATTGCTCAGCACGTCGCTCGCCGCAGCCTTCTCCGTGCTATCAATGCTCAAGCCGTAATAATGCTTCACCTGAATGTAAGCACGGACGTACTCGCATTGGAACGCCTCTCGCGATGGAAGCCACTCAGCAAGGTCTCCGTCTCCTTTCGACTCGTTTACGTTGTCCGTCACAGAGAGAAGCTGTGGTCGAGTGACACTGTCTGCAATCAGCGATGGTTTCAGTCACCGTGAACAGAAGGCTTACTCGTTGGCAAAAGCCTCCCGTTGATCGGCCGTCCAGGACCGAGCGCCAGATACCCAGGCCTCTTTCTGTCCCTCAAGTGAGTAATTGATCAAGAGGTCCCTCGCTTTCATTTACCCATGCTTACCAGAGGTACAATATGGTCAATATCGACATCGGATGCCGCAGTCCATGTAGCCCCATCGTAGTCGCTATACCATGTCCCAGACGTGGCCGTGCAATCACTCGCTGTCTCCACGTCACTGCCGTCCCGTTTGAGGACGTACTCGCGCGTATTGCAGGTGCCAGAGATGGTTATCCATGTGTGGAAGTAGTCCCGCTCGTACGCTGGACTGTTGACCTCGTCCGCAACCGTGAGTGCTGAGAGATACGATTTGGCTGTTGAGACTGCGATCGGTGTAGGAAGGTTGCCTCGTCGGACGACTGGTCTAGCGACCGGAGCTGCGAGCGCAGAGGTCGCAAGCGTCAGGAGTAGCGCGATGGTCGTCATGATATCAGACTGGTAAGATGTCTGCGGATGGCGAAAGACCTACGGAGTATAATCATTCTCTCTGGTCTCCGGGCTCAACAATATATAGGTGTCGAGCGGACAACAACTGCAACGCTACCTCGGAGGCCCATGCATTGCAAGCACTTAATCGAAGCGACTTCGTATTAATCTCCAGCATCAACACCCACGTGCGCCTGATAAGGCAGACTCTTTGTACATTGCAAGAACAGCCAAGGCGCTGTAAAAGCCAAGGACTGCAGGTTTGGCGATCATCCGGCTTGGCTCGTCGTTCAAAGGTCCTGATTCGCCAACAGCATGCACATAGCCGCTGTGTATATTGTCCAACCACGCAGCTAACAACATCCACAGGCTCCCAATGGGACATATATCCGTTCGAGA
>JAKLLW010001729.1:0-12198 GCA_022814695.1 Neocatenulostroma microsporum
CTGGAGAGGTCGCCGAGGTTGCTGGCTCCCCAGAGGAGGAGGGGGAAGGCGATGAGGTAGGTGCCGAGCATGAAGAAGGCCATGGCGCGGACTGTCCAGGCGAAGCCGAGGGGGTTGATGAGCTGCTGGAACATGAGGGTGTAGATTATGCCTCCTATAGGTGCGCCGCAGGTTGTGATGGCCATGGCGATTGATCGATGTTTTTTGAAGGAGCGACCGACTAGTGCGAGGCCGGGGAGGTAGAGCAGTCCTACCATGGTCAGCGTGTTGTACCGTCCCAAAGCAAAACGAGGAGTGTCGGCATACCGTTGAGCAAGCCCGTCATCAGACCTTGCGTAAGCATGATTGAATAGTATTGCGAACATAGACTGAGCAAGAAGATCGCAAGTGTTTCACCTAGGCCGCCAATGATCAACATCGACCGAAAATAACCCAAGTCGAACAACGGGCCAGTGCAGACGCCCGTCAGGATTAGAAGGCCGGTAGCTACAGTGCCAATCCAGGAGATATCGGAAGGCGACTTCGTTGGCAGATAGTGCAGCTGGTAGTAGCTTTGAAAGGATCCATAGGCGAACACTATGCCCCATATGTTGGAGAAGACCAAGAGTGAGCCGACAACCTGAAGCCAGGCGCGAGTGCCACCATCTTGAACGGGTGTTGGGGGCGATGCTAGTGTGATGGGTGCTTTCTCCAGAGTTTCGTTTGATGGACTGGTAGTAGAATCGCTAACGGACTCGAGAGTCTCGTCTTTGCCGCCTTCGAGCTCGTTGGAGCCCATCCTGCTTCCGTGTTGTCTCCGATATCGTGACAGATAATTTTATCGCAGCCCCAGAGCCATGCTGCGTGAGGCACAGTAGAGAAGACAATAGGAGAGGAGTAAAAGAAGACGTCAACTATACTAACCGCGGCTCCTCACGCACAGCATTTCGCCTCGCTGCAGCTTGGCCGTCCTACCCGTACTTCCGGAATCGAGCAAACGATCTTAGGACTGGTGGCCTCATCTGAGATGGTCTGATGACGTGAATTCGCGCACCTTGAGCCGTGACAGCACTACTTGGTTCCAGAGTACGACCCGTGGAAGTACGGGAAGACTGCTCACTGTTTTCGGTGGAGGTCATGGTGAGATGAAGAGGGCGAGGGGGCTTGGGAGGAGGGAACGAAGTAGAAGTGGAAGACGGCCGCAGAGCTGCAAGTGCGGGGAAGGGGCTTGATCTCTCACATCTCTCACCAACCAAGGCGTCCACCCGATCTTGATGGTTTTATACCGATCTGTATGTCACGCATGGTGTTCGACGTATCACGAAGCCATGAAACAGTGAGAACCGATGGGTTATCAAAAAATAATTCATCGGCTATCTGGCGTCTAGCCACGCCGTCCTGTTGACCAGATCGTCGCTCACAACCTCATACCTTACTACCTCTTCATGTGCGGGTCCAAGTTCTCCCCAGTAATAGTAGTATGATGCCCGTGAATCAACCCCTCCTCCCCGCGCAATCCACTCGTACCCGCTTCAGGCTCGCTCGCATAAGATCCGGCGGAGCCAGCACCCGTCATCACTTGCTCAGTCCTCGCCTCCGGGCCTCCATACCCAGAACCAGCCATCCTCTCATCAACACCAGACATTTGTCCGCCAGCGCCACCCATTTGTCGGGAAGTGAAGCCAGATTCGGGAGAGCCTCCGATCTGAGGCGCAACTCCTCCAGCAGATCTGCCGCTCTGATCCTCGCGGTCCATGCGGCGAATGTCTTCTTTGTTCAACAGGCCGCCTGCTTGTGCGCCAGCGGCGTAGCCGTCTCGTTGCTCGAGGCCGGTTGCTGAGGCGTCGTTTTCGCCTACGACTTGTCGACCACTAGTACCTGATGACATCTCGCTGCGTTGTCCGCCAGCTGCAGCACCAGTCCCGGTACCGAGGGCAGCAGCATCCATGTACTGTAGCCCCTGTCCGCCAGTGGAAGAGTACTGCCCAGCAGACGATTCCAGGGAAGAACTGGGGTTCTGCCTAGAACTCGAATCCATCTCCCGCTGCTGCATCGCTTCCCTATCCTCAACGCCGCGGCGTGCAGTGCCCATATCTTTCCCCGTACGATACGGGTCTTCCATCTCCTTCTCGCCTTTCCCGCGTGAATCACCCAGATGAATCTCGTTGTCCGGATGTTGAGACGGTCCCTTTGCGCCTACTGCTCCTGTGAGCAGGCTAGGATCCGAGGCATCTCTAGTGTAGCCCTCATGGTGTCCTTTGCTGTTGGCAGAGTCGTTCAACCCGTAGCCTTCGTCGCCCTTGTCACCACGGGCTTCTTTTGATGCATCGTATTCTGGGTCGCCCGGGTGGTGAGTTTCGCCTTCTTTTTTGCCGTGGAGCATGGATTTAATTTTCTCCATCTTGAGAGATTAGGAGAAGGGGTGCTGGAGTGATGGGTCTGTTACTGTAAACATGTGCTGGAAAGAGTGGTTTCGTCTCTTTACTATGAAGGAAAGGAGACAGGAAAAACACTATTTCTCTTTGCTACTGCTGGTAGCCTCGTATGACGTCTGTGTGCCCCTCTTACCTGCCGTAGCCCGCGTGTGCCTTGGATCGGGTTGGTACTGGCAGGTGGATAAAACGTGAACTCAAAAAGAGCTCCGTCCAGACCCTTGATGACGACGTTTGTGGACGTTGCGGATTGCACAACCTCCTGCCTGTTTCCTTATGCCAAATTGTACCCATCTCGTATCTTATGCGCTTCTGGCTTCTCCATAAGCCGTCTGTCCTGGTTTGGTCTCTATAGTGAGATAGGAGGTAGGATGTGAGATGTGGTATGGCACGAGTAGGTCCCAGGAGCGATCCATATCGATGTCGTCCAGTGAGCAGGATGATCGGCGCCAGGGGGAGTGCTCCAACAGCCTCCTTATACTAATGTTGCGGGAGACAAAATTAAGCTGGACTTGTGCTGGTCTTGTAGGCTGTGATGAGCAAGGACATCGATAATCGTTCCTCAGGATCGCCAGATACGGTAGGCGAGGCGCCGCTACCTATGGGCTTGACCGGTTTCGTTTGATCCACCAATGCACAGCCTCCATAACTACTTTCGCATCGAAACATGCTCAATGGCTTTGTTACAGAGGCGTCCATGGCGAAATGGCCCATGGGAAGGTATCATCAATCGAAGGAATCTGCAGCGGACTTGCGCGGAGCAATGTACGAGCAGTCTCAGAGGACTATTAGTTTTGCTACTAGCATGTGCAGTGCACCCTGAGCACTGTCATGGCGACATACGCGCCGAGGGGATTGATACGAGTGCTCAGAGTCGTCCCGAAAGGAAGCGAGCCACTTACGTGTGAGGTTTCTGTCCACACGCTCCACGAAGCGCCGGACTTTTCTGCGTTATCCTACGCCTGGGGCACGCAACTACCTTCCGCGACTCTGGAGTTGCGGCACTTGGAAATGTTCGTATGGACCGTACGGATTACCCCATCACTCAAGAGGATCTTACTTCGTCTCAGCAATGTCTGCCCCGGCCGTTGGCTCTGGGTTGATGCTATCTGTATTGACCAGCGGAACGATGAGGAAAAGAGCGATCAAGTCTCTCAGATGCGTGAGATATACGGAACAGCCAGCAGCGTCTACGTCTGGTTGGGTGAACCGCTTCTATCATTCCAAACGGAGCCCCCAGACTGCCACAGGAACGAGGCAGAGGTTTGGGGCAAGGTCGACATCTTCTGGATCGGCACGAGTGCAGATGATGCTGGCGCGAGTGCGAGTGACGACTTCTTCTTTGGAGACGAGCCTTTCGGCAAAGACATAACGCCGGATTGGCGAGATGCCCACAGAGTGCACAAAAATCACGGTACTTACTTCGGTCTGACTATAGAGGGTATTGCGGCTGAAGAGCACACTTGGTGGACCCGGCTGTGGGTTGTACAGGAAGTCGTGTTCGCAAAACAGATCTATGTGTTTGCCGGACCGTATGTACTCACCTGGCATGCCTTTTGTACGGCATTTACGATGCATTGGACGCAAGAAGGGGACGGACCCTATCAGATCTCGTTTTCGTCGCATACAGAACGTATGATGCACGCGTAGATGAGCATCAGACAGATCCATGGCAGGCGACTCATCAGACAGAAAGCGGGCGACAAGGGCGAGGCGATGCGTGACCTAGTACAGGCGACCCAAGGAACGAGATATACAGACCCTCGAGATCGTATCTATGCATTGCTGGGTATGAGCACAGATTCCGCCAGGCGGGATATCCACGTCGATTACAATTGGGGTGTTGCGTCAGCTTTCGCCGAGCTCGCTATTCACCTTTTCCGAAGCGAGGGTACTCTGGATATACTGCATTGTTGGCCAAGGAACCTCAGTGGGCCTTCTGCTGCCGGCTGCACGAGTGCCCTACCGTCCTGGATACCAAATTTTGCGCACTCGCAAGACCAGAGCATTATGAGAGAGAATAAGGTATTTCATGCAGGACTGTGCCAATCCGAAGACTACACGCCAATATCCGGGCATTCCACGGACTCATTCAACCGGCCGACCCGCACGCTGCATATGCTGGCCATCCACCTTGACATTGTCGAAGAAGTTGTATACGATCTTGGGCTGGATCGGCAGGACAGAGAGGACCCTTGTCTGGACCAGCTCCATGACCCTGACGTGCAGAACCTTTATGATTACGTTCTGCCAGCTCTGCGTCCCATTATCCGCGCAAATACGGAACGTGCGCCGCCGCACTGGGACCCCCGAGGACAGATCAATCGCTCCGAGTTCCTAAAGACCCTCTTCCGCGGCCAAAGCTGGTCTGCTTTCGATGAGAGCAATCGCCAGTATATGAGTGACTTGATCAACCATATGCTAATGGCTAAAGAGGCCGGCGAAAGCACCTATGGCATCTCAGTCATTCTTGGTGAGAAAGGAGCAGAGCTGGCTCGAAACTTCAGATATATGCTTCGTAGATACTTCTACAGCGGAAAGCAGCGGTCGGTGTTCGCTACTCGACATGGCTTTGTCGGCACTGGCTCATCAGAAGTAAGGATAGGAGATATCGTGGTGGTTCCCATAGGAGCCAATACGCCTTACGTGCTCCGCGAGCAGAAAGTTGACAGAGACAGAAACAAGCATCTACTCAGGAAGCAAAGACAGGAGCAACCGAAGACTACGCAGTACGTCCTCGTTTCCGATAGTTACGTTCACGGTGCTGTGGATGGTGAACTCGTCCAGCTTCTCGAGGCCGGAAAGGTTGAGAAGTCGATGTTCGTGCTGTGCTAACGCATATCGGCGGCAGTCAGCACGCACGGGTGAAATGTATCGTTTTCTGACTGCGGCCAATCTGTTGATGGCACAAGCACACCAAGGGCAACAGCTTCGGCGAGACGGCGAGCTTGTGTAAACCATGTCCAGCGTCTCAGCCGTAGGTTTCAGTCACATTCTCATTCCATTTCCGGTGTGATCACGTTACTTTGCATCTTGTCGATCAACTAGCGACGTAGGTCAGTGACCACTCCGTAGGATTAACGGCTTGGGTCCAGGGGTATACATACAACTTCACGCATAGTCTGCGCCGACTTCGACCGTATCTCCGCAATTGAGCTTGGTGAAAAGAACGCAGTATGGCAGGTCAATACCATTCCTGTGGCAGGCGTCAGCCGCAGCCTTCACCATCTGCAGTCGCAAAGGCATAATGCACTCACTGCCTAGCAGCCAAGGCTCACGGTTCCGGAACGCTTGGATCAGCGGATGCGCAGGCTCTTCTATTGGCTCCACCGGTAGCACGTCGAGACCAGCACCGACCAAATGGTCCTCTTTCAAGCATCGTTCAACTGCATCGAGATCCACTATCTCGCCACGAGCGGTGTTGACCAGAACGGCACTCTTCGGCAGCAATGAAAGTAGGTCGTAATTGACGAAGTTCCTCGTCTCGCGAGTACAGGGAGAGTGCACAGACAGGATGCTCGATCGCCGGAAGAGATCCCTGATGTTCTTCGTACGCTCTACTCCGACGGCTTTGTCGGCGCCGTTGAGTAGGTAAGGATCGTAGAACAGAACATGAAACCCAAAGGCCTTCGCTCGCAGAGCCACCGCTGTACCGATCCGTCCGAGTCC
The DNA here is from genome assembly GCA_022814695.1 of Neocatenulostroma microsporum. Classification (NCBI taxonomy): domain Eukaryota; kingdom Fungi; phylum Ascomycota; class Dothideomycetes; order Mycosphaerellales; family Teratosphaeriaceae; genus Neocatenulostroma; species Neocatenulostroma microsporum. Next base: position 6,081 of record JAKLLW010001729.1, read on the forward strand.
AAGGATACCAAAAGTTGCGCCTCGCGAGCGGGATATCAAGGGATGGTCGACCGGACAGTAGGGTGCGGGTGGCGTTGCTCGTTGCATGTCGTTATGCAGTAAGATGCCACGCCGGAGGGAAAGTGCCAGCCCCATGGCGTGGTCTGCTATGTCTTCTGTACCGTAGTCTGTAGGGCGTCAGAGTCCGCGATGCGGACAGTGCAGATCGTTTAGAAAAGGCTCACCTGGTACGTTGCAGACGGTGATGCCTCTCTTCGCACAGGCTTGTCGGTCGATCCTGTCATAGCCAACACCCATTCGTACCACGCTTCACATCCCACGTCAGCAAGTCGAAGTCTTTATGTGGCTTCCGATACTCACACTCACACCTTCAACTTTGGAAAGAGCTCAAGATCTTCTGCCGTCAAGTACAATTTCAGAATCATGAGTCCATCTACTTCGTCCCGAATGTCCTTAGCTATTTCCGTCCATGGCAGCAGATATGCCGTTCCTGTAGGCGCTAATGCGCTGCGCAGAAAGCGTACTCTGTATGGATGTGTCGGGTCATCGTTGAAAATGGGATCTTCAACAACGCTATCTGCGTGCTGGCCGTCTGCTTCGAGAATGGTATAGGTGGGAGTCTCCATGGTCGACATCGTTGAGAATTTGGAATCGCGAGGAGGGAAGAATGGATGGCTGTCTGATAGATGTAGTTGGTTTTGTACAATTATTCCACTGGCGAGAGTAGCAAGCCCATGGTCTTGGTCTCCACCTATCTCGCTCATCGTTGGCCGAAATCGCACTTCGGGAGAGAGCCGGCCGGTATGCATTTGTGGCATTTCCTGACCTTGACAGTGCAGTCTGACTGACCTGCCTTGCTGCGAATAGATAGGCGATTAGTAACACAGCTTTGGGAGATTGCGGCTGACATTCTCATAGGCACTTGATTTCCATCTTGCAAGTACACCATTGACTCCGGCTATATACTCGGCGCCAATGTTTGGGGGAAGCCTGACGGCGGAGACAGATCACCATACTCGTGGTACACTACATACTAGTGTGCTATCTAAGTCACCATTCCCTCCCAGCGCCATGCTTGTATGCTGAGAACAAGATGGCTAACAGATTGCAACAAAGCCCAATGCTGGAACGCCAGTCTATACCAGTCGGTCTTAGCCGACTACAATCCTGCCGTATGAAAGAAGTGCACCGCACTAGAACTCAGGACGCTGTCTTACTCCGGTTCCGGTCGATCCTTGACACCGCACAACCCAGGATACGGGCAAGCAGTACTAGGCGCAACGTGCACCTGCCAGTACTTCTCCTCTTCCTTTCCCATATCCCTTATCTTCTTATCGTACTCCGGATGCGTGACTTCCTCACCCAGGATACCTCGCCGATGCCCATCCTCGAGAAACTTCATGAACTCGCACGTCACCTTGACGTACTGCTGCACTCCTTCCTTGACATCGATGGTCGCTCCCGTAGTCCAGGAGAGCAGCATGGGCTCAATGAGCGGCGCATCAGTCACGGAAGGGTGGGTAGTGCCCTTGGAAGTAAGGAACCAAGCGTACTTCTTTTGCGTTTCCATGACTTTCACTACGAGGTCCTTGACCACTTCAAAATGAGCGCGGCCATGGAACATGCTGTGCTTTTTGCTCCAGCTGTCCGAGTGAATTACGAGAGTGGGCACTTGGATGTCGTCGTTCAGCGGGCCTGACTGCTTGCCGGGGTCCAAAATGACGGCGCCCACGAATGGTCGTTCGGGACACGGACCGCCTTTTAGGGTCTGGAGAGCTCCGGTAGCGCCGTATGAGTGCCCGCCGATGATCATGCGGTCCATCATGAGCCTCCCTCGCCACTCCGCAAGGTCTCTGCCTTCTTCCCGCGGGCTCGCTTTGAACAGCTCGCTGCCTCGCCCCTCGTTGATCTGCCGCAGTACACGGACCGTTTCCTCGATCTCTGCTTGCCGAAAATCCAGCTGCGTTTGCTTGATCTCAGGAGTATCCGGCTCAGGATCTAACAGGTCCGCGCTGATGTGAAAGCGGTTCTCAGTAGTACCATCCGGCCTCATGATGACTGAACCAGGACCACTACCATCTCTGTGCTCGATCGCGGCAACAATATAGCCTCGCGATGCAAGCTCGCCAGCGTACTGCGTGTAGTCTGTCCGACTCGAAGCCATGCCGTGGGAGAAGACAACGACCGGGAACTCCGGAAGGCCATAGTCGTCTGCTGGGTGCTCGAGCTTGTAGTTTTGATATGTCTTGACTGTGCCATGTAATGGTACATCGACCTCCGCGGGGATGGTTGTGCTACCAACTAATGTCCAAAGTCCGAACGTGAAGATGTTGTTGGTAAAGAAGTTGTTGATATGGGCAAACCTCGCGTAGCCTTCAGCTGTCAATGCTAGCGGCTTTGGTACCCATAGATGATTAGGCTTCGATGATACGCTATCCTTGACGGCCGGGTAGTACAGTGAGAACAGCACGGTCTCCAGTTCGAAGGCGGGCTTGCCACTGTCTTTGAAAACATGTTGACTTATTCTCCGTTTCTCGCACGGCGCTTCAATGTCGATGGTCCCGACATCGTACTCTCCTGTATATGCTGGTAACTTGCTGCTGAAGAATGGCATGTCGAATAGTATGCAGATGGCGAAGTATGATACTGCAATGGCACTGATGAAGTACCTGAGAGTCCAACGCGGTCTAAGGATTGGCGGAAGCAGAGTCATCATTGAATACGGAGCGAGCACCGCGGATGCACGACCTCATTATTTGCGGTGTTGTTGATACTCTTGCTGCATGTTGATGAACTAATGCCACTGACCAATGCATTGGGCGAATTACGCCTCCTTTGGTGACGCACTGGTCCACGTGACAGCCGGCGTTTCCGCCCGCCGCAGTTACTCCGAGGCGCTCCCTTTTGCTTCCTCGCACGCGTACTTTCCTTCTCTACGCGTCAAATTCGGGGTCATTTCGTGTCGCGAACTACAGTAATAACACCTCTGTACAGAGTGAGCTCGCCTTCACCAGCGCATTGAAGTGCAGCATCGTGCGAGTGACGCTAGACGACACGAGGGCCAAGTACCCACTCTGCTGCCTGGTGGAGAAGCAAGCTCTCAATCTCCATGCGCCCAACAGCCATCGCGGCATCAACTTCCTCTGCATATTACTACTGACTCAGATACTGACCGCGAGACGGCAACATGGGCCATCACTGTACAATTCTCACATTACTACTCCCAATTTACCTAGTTCTGGTGCGTCTTCTGCGCTATCGAAGAGTCGACCGCTTGAAAGAGAGATATGGCATGCACACTCGATCGGACTATGCTTCAATGACAGCCGACCAGGCCCAGGAGATCATATCGGGACCTGCCGGGTTTGAATATCCATTCACGTTCAGTAACTCTTTAGGGTTTGCTTTGTTCAAGACATACGGCATCCCGACAATATCTGGTCTGCTCGTAGCTACTGGAGAGCTCTCGGGTGCCACAGCATCGAAACGCGGTGCGGACACCGTCGTAATCGTCACAGAATTTGCCGACAATCCAGTCTCCAGTTCTCGGCATATTGAAGCGGTGGCGAGGATGAACTACCTCCACTCGCAGTATATCAAAGCTGGCAAGATCACCAACGATGACATGTTGTATACTCTTAGCTTGTTTGCGCTCGAACCAGAGCGCTGGATTGCGAGATATGAGTGGCGGCCATATTGCGAGCTCGAGAGATGTGCGACCGGGACCTTCTGGAAGCACGTGGGTGACGAGATGGGCATTCACTACTCGCCTTTAGCCTTGTACTACGACGACAAAGAGCGGGATGGCCTTCAATGGCTTGGAGCAATCCGGCGGTGGAGCGAAGAATACGAGCGTGAGTTCATGGTACCGGCTACCAGCAACCATCAGATCGCTACGGCGCACGTCTCAGTCATGTTGGATGGCCTACCCGAAGTCGTGAAGGCTGCTGGTCGACACATCATATCGGCTCTGCTCGAGGACAGGCTGCGTACAGCGCTGATGCTGCCACAGCCGCCTCTGATCTACAGGTCGGCTGTTAAGACCGGACTCTACCTGCGCAAGCTGGCGCTGCGTCACCTCGCGCTGCCACGCCCCGACTTCTTACGTCACCGATACGTCTCCGAGCAACCAGAGGCAGATGGCCGTTACAGTGCCGTTGACTATCTCGCTCACCCCTGGTACGTCAAGCCCACAATATGGAACCGCTTTTTCTATCCTGGAGCTTGGGTGAAACGACCGCTGGGGCGGAAATTACCTGGCGATGAAGGCAAGAAGTACCGCCCAGAAGGGTACGTGTTGGCCGAAGTTGGGCCTGAGAGGGCTGTGGGGAAGGGCTGTGGGGAGATGAAGATTGATATGGAGAAGATGGTGCGGCATAATCGGCCAGCCGCGTGTCCATTTGGGCGAGGCAAAGGTTGGTGAAACAGCTCATCGCCGGTGGAGATTTCCAAATTCGACGACACAGTCGACACTGCTACCGGCCGCTGGATTGTTTACTAGGGCTAAGAACATCATATTGACGTCGGGAGTCGTAGTGCTGCTCTCGACAGCTTCGCCTTTCTCCAAGCTTCTGCAGATATCTCCGACTCTCTATTGGAAGACTGGTTACTCTGAGACCGCTGATCAGCTTGAAGGTGGGAACGGGCTCATCTGAGAACGGGATCCGACTTTGTGTTGGGCTCGCTCTCCTAAGGCGCATCAATCCGACAGGCTGCTTTGCCGCTCACCTTGATTTGTTGCATAAGCCTCTACTGAAGTCGTGGATGGGCCTTCTCGACCCTGTGTCTCCGTGACAGCTAGGGAAATCATATAAAGCCGAATTGGAGTTTAGCCGGCACCTGCGGCGCCGATCCTCCAAGGCTTTTGCAGAAACGTGGCTTTTCTCGGCTTTCGTACAGAGCCGTTGCCCAGGGCGAATAGCATCATTATGGCGTTCGAACAGCTTCCGTGCAAAGCCCTCGTACAACATCCAGGACCCATATGCTCCAAAGTCCCAGGATGGCCGGCCTTTTGTACCGCGAACAAGGCCAGAACAAGGCTACTTGAAACACCATGTGGCCCAACAACCCGGAGATTGTTCCTCTTCAGTTGCAGGGATTGCAGGTTCTTGGCATGGGCTTTGCATCGTTTCACAAACGAACTCAATTGCCACTACAGTCACGACATTGCTCGATACGCCTGTAGAGATACAGTCGCTCCCCAAGAGGCCAGAGTGACCAAGAAGCGATGTTGCCCACAGTGCCGGAGACCGGTATAGTCTGCTCGAGTCACAATACTTCACCAACACAAAGAAAAGAACATGTTCTAGAAGTCTCGCTGTTTCAGGGATCATCAGGTACGAGCAAGCAAGTCATCATGATCGACCGGGATCCTGGCTGACATGTTCGCACCGGTCCGCGACCACCGAGGCGTCAAAAGCTCAATGGAGATCTCCGGCGGTGTATTGCGGGGTAGCCTTGCTTTGAAGGCTCCATCCGACTCCGAGGCCTCGCAACTTTGCCTTCGAACTTACACCTCCTCGTTACGCCACTACAATCGCCTTCGTTTGAGGCAGATTTGCAGGATGCGCGATGCCTCGGCGATCGCAGTATCAGGCCATTGGAGCATCTTCACCCCGCTGCTGACTGGACCTTCGATTCTTCGAAACGAACAGCAGTTGAAAGCGAGCTCTCGACGTCTACCTGTGTATCCGCGGCGTACCAGGTCTAGAAGGTACAACTCCCAAGCACTCCAGACCCGGGAGGCGTGAATCGAACTTCGCCCTGCAGGAGCCCGTGGTTCATCAGATCACAGGGTGCCGAGCGTTCATGCCCGCCTCCCAGTTAACGTTCAGGAACTGTCTCGGTAGAGATGGGAGGGTTGATAGACTCCACTTTGATCAGCACGGCCTACTGCACCTCGACATGCAGCCCCGTTTGGTTTGTGGGTAGATGGGTACGCTTTGAAGACATCAAGGCGTAGACACCGAGGCTTGTCACAACAGATCTTCTATATGTCTGCCCCCTCCGCCCCATAGATGGCGACTGGTTTTGACTTCGTTTATCGACTTCCCAACACTCGCCCTCCCCGAGTTTTTACTGCCATTCCAAGTCTTCTGCTAAATTCCAAGCCATGAAG